>JAPDOI010001067.1:0-227559 GCA_029168955.1 Aplectana chamaeleonis | reverse complement strand
TGGCTTCACAGAACGATGGGCCGGCTTCGCCGGCCACCCCTCCCCTCTAGTTAGTATTCGTTTGGCTCCACCAAACGATGGGCCGGCTTCGCCGGCCACCCTCTCTCTAGGTATCATTCGCCCGTCTCCGCCGAACGATGGGCCGGCTTCAAATCGACCCCTTCCTCTACGCAGTATTCGTTCCTTCCGCCGAACGATGGGCCCGGCTTTGCCAGCCCACCCTCCCTCTACGTAGTATTCTGTTCGGCTTCCGCCTAAGGATGGGCCAGCCTTCGCCAGCCACCCCTCGTGTAGTAGTCGTTCGGCTTCGCCAGCCACCCCTCGTGTAGTATTCGTTTTCGGCTTCGCCGACCACACTCCATGTGATATTCGTTCGGCTCCGCCGAACGATAGGCCAACTTCGCCGACCCCCCTTCCTCTACGCAGTATTCGTTTCGGCTTCGCCGAACGATGAGCCAGCTTCGCCGGCACCCCTCGGTGTAGTATTGGTTCGGTTTCGCCGAAAGATGGGCCGGCTTCGCCGGCTTACCCTCCGTGTAGTATTCCGTTCGGCTTCGCCGAAAACGAAGGTCAGCTTCGCCGACCCCCTTCACTCTACGCAGTATTCGTTCCGGTTTCGCCGAACGATGGGCCAGCTTCGCCGGCAACCCTCGGTGTAGTATTGGTTCGGTTTCGCCGAAAGATGGGCCGGCTTCGCCGGCCCACCCTCCGATAATAGTATTCGTTCGGCTTCCGCCGGAACGACGGTCCAGCTTCGCCGACCCTCTCTCTACATTGTATTCGCTCGGCTTCGCCGACCTCCTTTACATGGTATTCGTTCGGCTTCACGAAACGATGGGCCGGCTTCGCCGGCCGCTACACCCTCCCACTCTAGCTAGTATCGCCGATCTCCGCCGAACGAATGGGCGCGCCTTATGTCGTTGCAATACCCTCCCTCTGAGTTAGATATTCGATTTGGCTCCACCAGAGCGATGGGCCGCTTAACCGGCCATACCCTCCCCTCTACATTGTACCTTCTGCTCGGCTTCGCCGACCCCTCCCTTTACGTGGTATTCGTTTGGCTTCTGGAACGATGGGCCGGCTTCAGCGACCACCCTCCTCTAGTTAGTATTCGTTTGAAAATCACCAGAGCGATGGGCCGCTTCGCCGGCCACCCTCCCTCTAGATTAGTATTCGTTTGGCTCCGCCGAACGATGGGCCGGCTTCCGTCGACCCCCCTTCCTCTACGCAGTATTCGTTCGGCTTCGCCGAACGATGGGCCAGCTTCGCCGGCAACCCTCGATGTAGTATTCGTTCGGCTTCGCCGAAAAGATGGAGCCGGCTTCGCCGGCCACCCTCCCGTCGTAGTATTCGTTCGGCGTCGCCGAACGAAAGAGAGCCAGCTTCGCCGACCTCTCTACATTGTATTCGCTCGGCTTCGCCGACGCCCTACTTTTACGTGGTATTCGTTCGGCGTCACAGAACGATGGGCCGGCTTCGCCGGCGCCACCCTCCCTAGTTAGTATTCGTTTGGCTCCGCCGAACGATGGGCCGGCTTCGCCGACCACCCTCTCTCTAGGTAGTGATGTCGCCCGTCTCCCCTTTTCTCTGAACGATGGGCCAAAGCCGCCAAACCCCTTCCTCTACACGCAGTCTTCGTTCGGCTTCGCCGAACGCGATGGGCCAATTTGCCGGCCACCCTCCTCTACGTAGTATTCGTTCGGCTTCGCCCTAAGCGATGGAGCCGAGCTTCGCCAACCACCCCTCGTGTAGTAGTCGTTCGGCTTCGCCAGCCACCCCTCGTGTAGTATTCGTTCGGCTTCACGCCCGACCACACTCCATGTGATATTCGATTCGGCTCCCGCCGAACGGTGTGGAAACCAGCTTCGCCGACCCCTTCCTCTACGCGATATTCGTTCGGCTTCCGCCGAACGATGGAGCCAGCACTTCGCCGGCAACCCTCGATGTAGTATTGGTTCGTGGTTTCGCACCGAAAGATGAAGCCCGGCTTCGCGCCGGCCACCCCTCCAAATCTAGGTAGTATTCGCTCGTCTCCGCCGAACGATGGGCCGGCTTCGTCGACCCACTTCACTCTACGCAGTATTCGTTCAGCTTCGCCGAACGATGGGCCGGCTTTTCCGGCCACCCTCCCGTCTAGGTAGTATTCGCTCGTCTCCCGCCGAACGATGGGCCCGGCTTCGCCGGCCACCCTCCCTCGAGTTAGTATTCGTTTGGCTCCACCAAACGATGGAGCCGGCTTCGCCGGCCACCCCTCCCTCTACATTGTATTCGCTCGGCTTCGCCGACCCCCTCCCTTTACGTGGTATTCGTTCGGCTTCACAGAGACGATGGGCCGGCTTTCGCGCCGGCCACCTCCCTCTGAGTTGGTATTCGTTTGGCTCCACCAGACGATGGGCCCTCCTCTCTCTAGGTAGCATTCGCCCGTCTCCGCCGAACGATGGGCCGGCTTCGTCGACCCCCTTCCTCTACGCAGTCTTCGTTCGGCTTCGCCGAACTGATGAGCCAGCTTTGCCGGCCACCCTCCCTCTACGTAGTATTCGTTTCGGCTTCGCCAAGAGGATGAGACCGGCTTCATGGCCACCCTCATGTAGTAGTCGTTCGGCTTCGCCAGCCACCCTCGTGTAGTATTCGTTCGGCTTCGCCGACCACACTCCATGTGATATTCGTTCGGCTCCGCCGAACGATAGGCCTTACGCCGACCCCCCTTCCTCTACGCAGTATTCGTTTCGGCTTCGCCGGCTGCGATAGGCCAACTTCGCCAAGCAACCCCTCAGTGTGTAGTATTGGTTCGGTTTCGCCGAAAGATGGGCCGGCTTCGCCAGCCACCCTCCATCTAGGTAGTATTCGCTCGTCTCCGCCGAACGATGGGCCGGCTACGTCGACCCCCTTCACTCTACGCAGTATTCGTTTCCAGCTTCGCCGAACGATGGGCCCGGCTTTTCCGGCCACCCTCCGTCTAGGTAGTATTCGCTCGTCTCCACCGCCGAACGATGGGCCGGCTTCGCCTGACCGCCCTCCCTCTACATTGTATTCGCTCGGCTTCGCCGACCCCACTCCCTTTACGTGTGGTATTCGTTTGGCTTCCTACAGAACGATGGGCCGGCTTCGCCGGCCACCCTCCCTCTAGTTAGTGATATCGTTTGGCTCCACCAAACGATGGGCCGGCTTCGCCGGCCTACCCTCTCTAGGTAGCATTCGCCCCGTCTCCGCCGAACGATGGGCCGGCTTCGTCGACCCCTTCCTCTACGCAGTATTCGTTTCGGCTTCGCCGAGCTGATGGGCCAACTTCGCCGGCAACCCCTCAGTGTAGTATTCGTTCGGCTTCGCCGAAAGATGGAGGCCGGCTTCGCCGGCCACCCTCCGTGTGATATTCGTTCGGCGTCGCCGAACGAAAGGGCCAGCTTCGCCGACCCCCTCTCTCTACATTGTATTCGCTCTGGCTTCAGCCGACCCCTGCCCTTTACGTGGTATTCGTTCGGCGTCACAGAACGATGGGCCGGCTTCGCCGGCCACCCTCCCTACAGTTAGTATTCGTTTGGCTCCACCGAACGATGGGCCGGCTTCGCCGGCCACCCTCTCTCTAGAGTAGTATTCGCCCGTCTCCGCCGAACGATGGGCCGGCTTCATAGCCGACCCCCTTCCTCTACGCAGTCTTCGTTCGGCTTCGCCGAACTGATGGGCCGGCTTTGCCGGCCACCCTCCTCTACGTAGTATTCGTTCGGCTTCGCCCTAAGGATGGAGCCGGCTATCAAAACCAGCCTCGTGTCGACTTGCCCTCGTGTAGTAGTCGTTCGGCTTCGCCAGCCACCCCTCGTGTAGTATTCGTTCGGCTTCGCCGACCACACTCCATGTGAATATTCGTTCGGCTCCACGCCGAACGATATTGGAGCCCTTCGCCGACCCACTTCCTCTACGCAGTATTCGTTCGGCTTCGCCGAACATTAGAGCCAGCTTCGCCGGCAACCCTCAGTGTAGTATTGGTTCCGGTTTTGCCGCCCGAAAGATGGGCCGGCTTCGCCGAAACCACCTCCGTCTGGTAGATGGTATTCGCTCGTCTCCGCTGAACGATGGGCCGGACTTCGTCGACCCCTTCCTCTACGCAGTATTCGTTCAGCTTCGAACGATGGGCCGGCTTTTCCGTACCCTCAATCTAGGTAATATTCGCTCGTCTCCGCCGAACGATGGAGCTGGCTTCCGCCGGCCACCCTCCCTCTAGTTAGTTTTCGTTTGGCTCCACCAAACGATGGGCCGGCTTCGCCATTCACCTCCCTCTACATTGTATTCGCTCGGCTTCAGCCGACCCTCTCCCCTTTACGTGGTATTCTCGTTCGGCTTCACAGAACGATGGGCCGGCTTCGCCGACCACCCTCCCTCTAGTTAGTATTCGTTTGGCTCCACCAAACGATGGAGCCGCGCTTTTCGCCGGCCACCCTCTCTCTAGGTAGCATTCGCCCGTCTCCGCCGAGAACGATGGGCCGGCTTCAAATCGACCCCCCTTCACTCTACGCAGTCTTCATTTCGGCTTCGCCGAACGATTCAGGCCGGCTTTGCCGTACCCTCCCTCGTAGTATTCGTTTCGGCTTCGCCTAGAGGATGAAGGCCGGCGTCATGCCACCCCTCGTCGCCAGTATTCGACCAGCCAAGCCACCCCTCGTGTTCGGCTTCGCCGACCACACTCCATGTGATATTCGTTCGGCTCACGCCGAACTGATCGACCAGCTTCACCGACCCCTTCCTCTACGCAGTATTCGTTCGGCTTCGCCGAACGATGGGCCAGCTTCGCCGGCAACCCTCGGTGTAGTATTGGTTTCCGGTTTCACGCCGAAAGATGGGCCGGCTTCGCCCGACCACACCCTCAAATCTAGGTAGTATTCGCTCGTCTCCGCCGAACGATGGGCCGGCTTCGTCGACCCCCTTCCTACTACGCAGTATTCGTTCAGCTTCGCCGAACGATGGGCAAACTTTTCCGGCACCCTCCGCATCTAGGTAGTATTTAAAGCTCGTCTCCGCCGAACGATGGGCCGGCTTCGCCGGCCACCCTCCCTCTAGTTAGTATTCGTTTGGCTCCGCCAAACGAATGGGCCGGCTTCGCCGACCACCTCCCTCTACATTGTATTCGCTCGGCTTCGCCGACCTCCTCCCTTTACGTGGTATTCGTTCGGCTTCACAGAACGATGGGCCAGCTTCGCCGGCCACCCTCCCTCTAGTTAGTATTCGTTTGGCTCCACCAAAGCGATGGGCCGGCTTCGCCGACCACCCTCTCTCTAGGTAGCATTCGCCCCGTCTCCGCCGAACGATGGGCCGGCTTCGTCGAAACCCCCTTCACTCTACGCAGTATTCGTTCGGCTTCGCCGAACGATGGGCCGGCTGGCGAAGGCCACCCTTAATGTATTATTCGCTCATGTTCGCCGAGCGATCTCTCTCTAGGTAGTAATCTTTCGGCATCGCGCGAACGATGCGGAGCCGGCTTGGCGGGCCACCCTCCATGTATTATTCGCTCATGTTCTGCCGAGCGATGGGCCGAGGCTTCGCCTGCCACCTACCGATAATATTGGTTCAGCTTCACCGAACAATGGGCCGGGCCACCCTCCCTCCACGTAGTATTCGTTTGGAATCCGCAGAACGATGGGCCGGCTTTTCCGGACACCCCCTTCTCTCTGTGTAGTATTCGTTCGGCTTCCGCCGACCACCCCTCAGAAATCTAATGTTCGTTCCAGCTTCACCGAATGATGGTCGGATGCCACCCTCCTCTACGTAGTATTCGTTCGGCATCGCAGAACGATGGAGCCGGCTTTGCCGACCCCCTCCCGTTCACGTGGTATTAGATTGGCTTCGCCGAATTTTTGGGCGACGGGCCGGCTTAGCGGGCCACCCTTCGTGTGGTATTCGTTCGGCTTCGCCGACCACCCTCCGTGTAGTATTCGTACGGCATCGCAGAAAGATGGGCCGGCTTTGCCCCACCTCCCTCTCCTCTACGTAGTATTCGTTTCGCCCCTCGCCGAGACGATGGGCCATCTTGGCGGGCCACCCTCGCATGTAATATTCGATCGGCTCCGCCGAAGGCGATGGATGAACTTTGTCGGTCACAACCTGTGTAGTATTCGTTCGGCTTCGCCAAAGCGACGGAGGCCGGCGGCGGGCCACCGCTTCGTGTGAAAGTATTCGTTCGAGCTTCGCCCGAGTCCACCCTCCGTATGGTATTCGTGCTGGCTTCGCAGGCCACCCCTACATGTGAAAGTATTCGTTTGGCTTTATGCCAAACCGATGAAGGAAGAAATCGCGCCTGATGTGCCTTTGGATGGTTGCGCTTCTGGAGCGCGTATGTATGACGCGAGCGCAAAGGGAACAGTTACCCAATTTGTCCATATGCGGATACCGTCGGCTTCAATCAGGCGTGAGGATTCAGCCTCTCTCTCAATGATGTAAGTATACAATCAGTTATAGATGTTTAATGAAACCTGACAATTCCAGAAAAAAGTAAGGATTATCTGATTAAGGTTCATAGTTAGTAAGAAGTTAAACGGATTATCTGATTTCGACATTAATAATTTCACGTAAATTCCTTCCAGTTTGTTTGAACGTCCGCCGCATGAATATTTTTTCTGCCAGTGGAAATAGTCATCTGTGATTGATCTCCTCTTTTTTTTCACAAAAATCACCGGATTTTTTCAGATTTAAAACAGCTAAAATACCCTGAAAATCATTTATTGAACAGTTCATTTGGAAAAAACTTAGTTGTAAAATTTTTCACCGGAAAGTTCTGCGATCTTATCCAACTTCTTCGTACCTGAAAAAATCTTTGTTTTCTCACAGACAAAAATCCGATAAAAAAGAATGCGCCACGTGAAAAAGATTTTTTTGCTAAACATCTTGCATTTTCTTCTGTCGAAAAATCTAATGAAGAATTTGTTTTGCTGTTAAGAAGTATCGGCCAGGAAAATCAGTCTCAGAAAATATTGTTCACTTTTTGTAGACTCTCCTCATTCTACTTACCTATTGTTCCCTTTTTGTTGGAACGTTTCTGACGCCAACCAAACCTCTTTTGCTTGGAAAACCCTTTTTTGATAGAATATTGTTCACTTTTTGTAGACTCTCCTCATTCAACTTAATTATTGTTCCCTTTTTGTTGGAACGTTTCTGACGCCAACCAAACCTCTTTTGCTTGGAAGACCCCTTTTTGATAGAATTGTTCACTTTTTATTGATATTACGTAGTAATATCCCTGAAAAATCTTCAATAATTCTCGAATAGCATGGATTGCTATAATAATCAGTAAGCAACAACCTTGTTGCGCACGCTACAAATGAAGCGCTACTCACTTTCCACGACGTCCTGATGATGTCAGAAAATGCCCTATGCACTTGGCACCACCTTGGCACGACGTCCTGATGACGTCACCAGATGCTTTACGCACTTGGCACGACGTTCTGATGACGTCATCAGATGCTATGTGTACTTTACATGACATCCTGATGACGTCATCAGATGCACTATGTACTTTACATGACATCCTGATGAAGCCATCAGATGCCCTATGTACTTTACATGACATCCTGATGAAGTCATCAGATGCCCTATGTACTTTACATGACATCCTGATGAAGTCATCAGATGCCTATGTACTTTACATGACACCTGATGACGTCATCAGATGCCTATGTACTTTACGCGACACCCTGATGACGTCATCAGATGCCTATGTACTTTACATGACACCCTGATGACGTCATCAGATGCCCTATGTACTTTACATGACATCCTGATGACGTCATCAGATACCCTATGTACTTTACATGACACCCTGATGACGTCATCATATGCCCTATGTACTTTACATGACACCTGATGACGTCATCAGATGCCCTATGTACTTTACATGACACCCTGATGACGTCATCAAATGCCCTATGTACTTCACATGACACCTGATGACGTCATCAGAGGCCCTATGTACTTTACATGACACCCTGATGACGTCATCAGATGCCCTGTGTACTTTACATGACACCCTGATGATGTCATCAGATGCCCTATGTACTTTACATGACATCCTGATGACGTCATCAGATGCCCTATGTACTTTACATGACACCTGATGACGTCATCAGATGCCTATGTACTTTACATGACATCCTGATGACGTCATCAAATACCCTATGTACTTTACATGACACCCTGATGACGTCATCAGATGCCTATGTACTTTACATGACATCCTGATGACGTCATCAGATGCCTATGTACTTTACATGACACCCTGGTGACGTCATCAGATGCCCTATGTACTTTACATGACACCCTGATGACGTCATCAGATGCCCTATGTACTTTACATGACACCTGATGACGTCATCAGATGCCCTATGTACTTTACATGACACCCTGATGGCGTCATCAGATGCCCTATGTACTTTACATGACACCCTGATGACGTCATCAGATGCCTATGTACTTTACATGACACCTGATGACGTCATCAGATGCCCTATGTACTTTACATGACACCTGATGACGTCATCAGATGCCCTATGTACTTTACGACACCCTGATGACGTCATCAGATGCCTATGTACTTTACGCGACACCCTGATGACGTCATCAGATGCCCTATGTACTTTACATGACACCCTGATGACGTCATCAGATGCCTATGTACTTTACATGACACCTGATGACGTCATCAGATGCCCTATGTACTTTACATGACACCTGATGACGTCATCAGATGCCTATGTACTTTACGCGACACCCTGATGACGTCATCAGATGCCTATGTACTTTACATGACACCATGATGACGTCATCAGATGCCCTATGTACTTTACATGACACCTGATGACGTCATCAGATGCCCTATGTACTTTACATGACATCTTGATGACGTCATCAGATGCCCTATGTACTTTACATGACACCCTGAGTGACGTCATCAGATGCCCTATGTACTTTACATGACATCCTGATGACGTCATCAACTACTCTATGTACTTTACATGACACCTGATGACGTCATCAGATGCCCTATGTACTTTACTGACACCTGATGACGTCATCAGATGCCCTATGTACTTTACGTGACACCCTGATGACGTCATCAGATGCCCTATGTACTTTACATGACACCCTGATGACGTCATCAGATGCCCTATGTACTTTACATGACATCCTGATGACGTCATCAGATGCCCTATGTACTTTACATGACACCCTGATGACGTCATCAGATGCCTATGTACTTTGACACCCTGATGACGTCATCAGATGCCCTATGTACTTTACATGACACCTGATGACGTCATCAGATGCCCTATGTACTTTTACGTGACACCCTGATGACGTCATCAGATGCTATGTACTTTACATGACACCTGATGACGTCATCAGATGCCTATGTACTTTACATGACACCCTGATGACGTCATCAGATGCCCTATGTACTTTACGCGACACCTGATGACGTCATCAGATGCCCTATGTACTTTTACATGACACCTGATGACGTCATCAGATGCCTATGTACTTTACATGACACCCTGATGACGTCATCAGATGCCCTATGTACTTTACATGACACCTGATGACGTCATCAGATGCTCTATGTACTTTACATGACACCCTGATGACGTCATCAGATGCCCTATGTACTTTACATGACATCCCTGATGACGTCATCAGATGCCTATGTACTTTACACTGACACCTGATGACGTCATCAGATGCCTATGTACTTTACATGACACCCTGATGACGTCATCAGATACCCTACTGTACTCTTGCTACGCGACACCCTGATGAGCGTCTTCATCAGATGCCCTATGTACTTTACGTGACACCCTGATGACGTCATCAGATTGCCTATGTACTTTACGTGACACCTGATGACGTCATCAGATGCCCTATGTACTTTACGTGACACGCTGATTGACGTCATCAGATGCCTATATGTACTTTACGTGACACCCTGATGACGTCAGCTCAGATGCCCTATGTACTTTACATTGACACCCTGATGACGTCATCAGATGCCCCTATGTACTTTACATGACACCCTGAATGACGTCAAATGTCAGATGCCTATGTACTTTACATGACGCCCTGATGACGTCATCCAGAAATGCCCTATGTACTTTACATGCGACACCCTGATGACGTCATCAGATGCCCTATGTACTTTACATGACATCCTGATGACGTCATCAGATGCTATGTACTTTACATGACACCTGATGACGTCATCAGATGCCCTATGTACTTTACACTGACACCCTGATGACGTCATCAGATGCCCTATGTAGCACATGACACCTGGTGACGTCATCAGATGCCTATGTACTTTACGCGACACCCTGATGACGTCATCAGGATACCTATGTACTTTACGCTGACATTTGCGCCTGATGACGTCATCAGATGCCCTATGTACTTTACACTTGACACCCTGATGACGTCATCCAGATGCCCTATGTGCTTTACATGACACCTGATGAAAGCGTCATCAGATGCTATGTACTTTACATGACACCCTGATGACGTCATCAGACTGCTCCTATGTACTTTACATGACACCTGATGACGTCATCAGATGCCCTATGTACTTTACATGACACCCTGATGACGTCATCAGATGCCTCATGCTGCAACCCTGATACGTCATCAGATGCCCTATGTTACTTTACATGACACCCTGATGACGTCATCAGATGCCATATGCTACGGCCTGCCTGATGACGTGTCAGATGCCTATATTACTTTACATGACACCCTGATGACGTCATCAGATGCCTACTGTACTTTTACGTGACACCCTGTAGTGACGTCATCAGATGCAATCTATGTACTTTACATGACACCCTGATGACGTCATCAGATGCCCTATGTACTTTACATGACATCCTGATGACGCGTCATCAGATGCCCTATGTACTTTACATGACACCCATGATGACGCATCATCAGAGTGCCTATGTACTTTTACATGACATCCTGATGACGTCATCAGATGCCTATGTACTTTACATGACACCCTGATGACGCGTCATCAGGATGCCCTATGTACTTTACATGACACCCTGATGATGTGTCAGTGACGTCATCAGATGCCCTATGTACTTGCTACATGACATCCTTTGATGGCGTCATCAGATGCCCTATGTACTTTACATGACACACCTGATGACGTCATCCAGATGCTCTTTATGTACTTTTACATGACACCTGATGACGTCATCAGATGCCTATGTTCTTTACAGCGCGACACCCTGATGACGTCATCAGATGCCCTATATGTAACAAACTTTACACATGACACCCTGATGACGTCATCAGATGCCTGTCATCACTCGCATACTTTACATGGCGCAGCACCTGATGACGTCATCAGATGCCCTATGTTAGCTTTTACACTGAAGGCACCTAGTGATGACGTCATCAGATGCCCCTCATGTACTTTACACTTTTGACACCCTGATGACGTCATCAATTATCCCTATGTACTTTACATGACACCCTGTTAATGATATCAGTCATCAGACTGCTTCACCTATTTGTGAAGAAACTTTACATTTTGACACCCTGATGTGTACGTCATCAGATGCCTATGTACTTTACATGACACCTGATGACGTAATCATCAGGATGCCCTATGTACTTTACATGACACCCTGATGACGTCAATCAGATGCCCTATGTATTGCCTTTTTACATGACACCCTGATGACGTCATCAGATGCCTATGTACACATGACATCCTGATGACGTCATCAGATGCCCTATGTTCACTTTACATGAGCACCCTGATGAAGCGTCGTAAATCTATGCTTTGCGACACCCTGACGTCATCAGATGCCTATGTACTTTACATGACACCTGATGACGTCATCCAGATGCCCTATATGTACTTTACATGAGCACCCTGATGACGTCATCAGATGCCCTATGGTACTTTACATGACACCCCTGATGCAGCGTCATCAGATGCCCTATGCTATTGCTTTACATGACATCTGATGACGTCATCAGATGCCTATGTACTTTACATGACACCATGATGACGTCATCAGATGCCCTATATGTACTTTACGTGACATGAGCCTTTGACATGAAAGAGTCATAATAATCAGATGCCCTCATGTACTTTTTTTGCGAGAGAGAGAGAGAATGAGCATCCTGATGGCACACGTCATCAATGAATGCCCTCATGTCACTTTTATTTTACACTGACACCACTGATAATGACACGTCATCAGGAGTGCCCTATGTACTTTACATGACGCATCCCTGATGACTTTGTCATCAGATGCCCTATATGTACCTTTACATGAGGCACCCTGATGACGTCATCCAGATGCCCTATGTATACTTTACATGAAGCGAGCACCTGATGACAGCTCATCAGATGTACCTATGTTACTTTTACGCCTTGACACCCTGATGACGTCATCAGATGCCTATGTACTTTACATGACACCTGATGACACGTCATCAGATGCCTATGTACTTTACATGACATCCTCAGATGGCGTAAACGTCATCAGATGCCCTATGTGCTTTACATGACACCCTGATGACGCGTCATCAGATGCCCTATGTACTTTACACTGACATCCTGATGACGTCATCAGATCTGCTCCTTATGTACTTTACACTGTGAAAGCACCTGATGACGTCATCAGATCTTCCCTATGTACTTTACGCGAAGGCACCCTGATGACGTCATCAGATGCCCTATGTGCTTTTTACATGACACCCTGATGACGTCATCAGATTGCCTATACTGTATCCTTTACCATTGCAATGACAGCACCTGATGACGTCATCAGATGCCCTATGTACTTTACATGAGGAGCACCCTGATGACGTCATCAAGATGCCCTACTGTTACTTTACACTTGACACCCTGATGACGTCATCAGATGCCTATGTACTTTACATGACACCTGATGACGTCATCAGATGCCCTATGTACTTTACATGACACCTGATGACGTCATCAGATGCCCTATGTACTTTACATGACACCCTGATGACGTCATCAGATGCCTATGTACTTTACATGACATCCTGATGACGTCATCAGATGCCCTATGTACTTTACATGACACCTGATGGCGTCATCAGATGCCCTATGTACTTTACATGACACCTGATGACGTCATCAGATGCCTATGTACTACATGACACCCTGATGACGTCATCAGATGCCCTATGTACTTTACATGACACCTGATGACGTCATCAGATGCCCTATGTACTTTACATGACACCCTGATGACGTCATCAGATGCCTATGTACTTTACATGACACCTGATGACGTCATCAGATGCCCTATGTACTTTACATGACATCCTGATGACGTCATCAGATGCCCTATGTACTTTACATGACATCCTGATGACGTCATCAGATGCCCTATGTACTTTACATGACACCCTGATGACGTCATCAGATGCCTATGTACTTTACATGACACCTGATGACGTCATCAGATGCCCTATGTACTTTACATGACACCCTGATGACGTCATCAGATGCCCTATGTACTTTACATGACACCTGATGACGTCATCAGATGCCCTATGTACTTTACGCTGACACCTGATGACGTCATCAGATGCCTATGTACTTTACATGACATCCTGATGACGTCATCAGATGCCCTATGTACTTTACATGACACCCTGATGACGTCATCAGATGCCCTATGTACTTTACATGACACCCTGATGACGTCATCAGATGCCCTATGTACTTTACATGACACCTGATGACGTCATCAGATGCCCTATGTACTTTACATGACACCCTGATGACGTCATCAGATGCCTATGTACTTTACATGACACCCTGATGACGTCATCAGATGCCCTATGTACTTTACATGACACCCTGATGACGTCATCAGATGCCCTATGTACTTTACATGACACCCTGATGACGTCATCAGATGCCCTATGTACTTTACATGACACCCTGATGACGTCATCAGATGCCCTATGTACTTTACATGACACCCTGATGACGTCATCAGATGCCCTATGTACTTTACATGACACCCTGATGACGTCATCAGATGCCTATGTACTTTACATGACACCTGATGACGTCATCAGATGCCCTATGTACTTTACATGACACCCTGATGACGTCATCAGATGCCTATGTACTTTACATGACATCCTGATGACGTCATCAGATGCCCTATGTACTTTACGTGACACCTGATGACGTCATCAGATGCCTATGTACTTTACATGACATCCTGATGACGTCATCAGATGCCCTATGTACTTTACATGACACCCTGATGACGTCATCAGATGCCTATGTACTTTACATGACACCCTGATGACGTCATCAGATGCCCTATGTACTTTACACTGACACCCTGATGACGTCATCAGATGCCTATGTACTTTACATGACACCCTGATGACGTCATCAGATGCCCTATGTACTTTACATGACACCTGATGACGTCATCAGATGCCCTATGTACTTTACATGACACCCTGATGACGTCATCAGATGCCTATGTACTTTACATGACACCTGATGACGTCATCAGATGCCTATGTACTTTACGCCTTGACACCCTGATGACGTCATCAGATGCCTATGTACTTTACATGACACCCTGATGACGTCATCAGATGCCCTATGTACTTTGCATGACACCCTGATGACGTCATCAGATGCCTATGTACTTTACGCGACACCTGATGACGTCATCAGATGCCCTATGTACTTTACGCTGACACCCTGATGACGTCATCAGATGCCCTATGTACTTTACATGACACCTGATGACGTCATCAGATGCCCTATGTACTTTACATGACACCCTGATGACGTCATCAGATGCCCTATGTACTTTACATGACACCTGATGACGTCATCAGATGCCTATGTACTTTACATGACACCCTGATGACGTCATCAGATGCCCTATGTACTTTACATGACACCCTGATGACGTCATCAGATGCCCTATGTACTTTACATGCGACACCCTGATGACGTCATCAGATGCCCTATGTACTTTACATGACACCTGATGACGTCATCAGATGCCCTATGTACTTTACATGACACCCTGATGACGTCATCAGAATGACGTCATCAGATGCCCTATGTACTTTACATGACACCCTGATGACGTCATCAGATGCCCTATGTACTTTACATGGCACCCTGATGACGTCATCAGATGCCCTATGTACTTTACATGACACCTGATGACGTCATCAGATGCCCTATGTACTTTACATGACACCCTGATGACGTCATCAGATGCCCTATGTACTTTACATGACACCCTGATGACGTCATCAGATGCCTATGTACTTTACATGACATCCCTGATGACGTCATCAGATGCCTATGTACTTTACATGACACCTGATGACGTCATCAGATGCCCTATACTTTACATGACACCCTGATGACGTCATCAGATGCCCTATGTACTTTACATGACACCTGATGACGTCATCAGATGCCCTATGTACTTTACATGACACCCTGATGACGTCATCAGATGCCCTATGTACTTTACATGACATCCTGATGACGTCATCAGATGCCCTATGTACTTTACATGACACCCTGATGACGTCATCAGATGCCTATGTACTTTACATGACACCTGATGACGTCATCAGATGCCCTATGTACTTTACATGACACCCTGATGACGTCATCAGATGCCTATGTACTTTACATGACATCCTGATGACGTCATCAGATGCCCTATGTACTTTACATGACACCCTGATGACACGTCATCAGATGCCCTATGTACTTTACATGACACCCTGATGACGTCATCAGATGCCCTATGTACTTTACATGACACCTGATGACGTCATCAGATGCCCTATGTACTTTACATGACACCCTGATGACGTCATCAGATGCCCTATGTACTTTACATGACACCCTGATGACGTCGTCAGATGCCCTATGTACTTTACATGACACCCTGATGACGTCATCAGATGCCCTATGTACTTTACATGACATCCTGATGACGTCATCAGATGCCCTATGTACTTTACATGACATCCTGATGACGTCATCAGATGCCCTATGTATTTTACATGACACCCAGATGCCCTATGTACTTTACATGACACCCTGATGACGTCATCAGATGCCCTATGTACTTTACATGACACCCTGATGACGTCATCAGATGCCCTATGTACTTTACATGACACCCTGATGACGTCATCAGATGCCCTATGTACTTTACATGACATCCTGATGACGTCATCAGATGCCCTATGTACTTTACATGACACCCTGATGACGTCATCAGATGCCTATGTACTTTACATGACACCCTGATGACGTCATCAGATGCCCTATGTACTTTACGCATGACACCTGATGACGTCATCAGATGCCCTATGTACTTTACATGACACCCTGATGACGTCATCAGATGCCTATGTACTTTACATGCCACCCTGATGACGTCATCGGATGCCCTATGTACTTTACATGACTCCCTGATGACGTCATCAGATGCCCTATGTACTTTACATGACATCCTGATGACGTCATCAGATGCCCTATGTACTTTACATGACACCCTGATGACGTCATCAGATGCCCTATGTACTTTACATGACACCCTGATGACGTCATCAGATGCCCTATGTACTTTACATGACACCCTGATGACGTCATCAGATGCCCTATGCGTACTTTACACTGACATCCTGATGACGTCATCAGATGCCCTATGTACTTTACATGACACCTGATGACGTCATCAGATGCCTATGTACTTTTACATGACACCCTGATGACGTCATCAGATGCCCTATGTACTTTACATGACACCCTGATGACGTCATCAGATGCCCTATGTACTTTACATGACACTGATGACGTCATCAGATGCCCTATGTACTTTACATGACACCCTGATGACGTCATCAGATGCCCTATGTACTTTACATGACACCTGATGACGTCATCAGATGCCCTATGTACTTTACATGACACCCTGATGACGTCATCAGATGCCCTATGTACTTTACATGACACCCTGATGACGTCATCAGATGCCCTATGTACTTTACATGACACCCTGATGACGTCATCAGATGCCCTATGTACTTTACATGACACCTGATGACGTCATCAGATGCCCTATGTACTTTACATGACACCCTGATGACGTCATCAGATGCCCTATGTACTTTACATGACACCCTGATGACGTCATCAGATGCCCTATGTACTTTACATGACACCCTGATGACGTCATCAGATGCCCTATGTACTTTACATGACACCCTGATGACGTCATCAGATGCCCTATGTACTTTACATGACACCCTGATGACGTCATCAGATGCCCTATGTACTTTACATGACATCCTGATGACGTCATCAGATGCCCTATGTACTTTACATGACACCCTGATGACGTCATCAGATGCCCTATGTACTTTACATGACACCCTGATGACGTCATCAGATGCCCTATGTACTTTACATGACACCCTGATGACGTCATCAGATGCCCTATGTACTTTACATGACACCCTGATGACGTCATCAGATGCCCTATGTACTTTACGTGACACCCTGATGACGTCATCAGATGCCCTATGTACTTTACATGACATCCTGATGACGTCATCAGATGCCCTATGTACTTTACATGACACCCTGATGACGTCATCAGATGCCTATGTACTTTACATGACACCTGATGACGTCATCAGATGCCCTATGTACTTTACATGACACCCTGATGACGTCATCAGATGCCTATATGTACTTTACGCGGCACTGATGACGTCATCAGATGCCCTATGTACTTTACGCTGACACCCTGATGACGTCATCAGATGCCCTATGTACTTTACATGACATCCTGATGACGTCATCAGATGCCCTATGTACTTTACATGACATCCCTGATGACGTCATCAGATGCCCTATGTACTTTACATGACACCTGATGACGTCATCAGATGCCCTATGTACTTTACATGACACCTGATGACGTCATCAGATGCCCTATGTACTTTACATGACACCCTGATGACGTCATCAGATGCCCTATGTACTTTACATGACACCTGATGACGTCATCAGATGCCTATGTACTTTACATGACACCTGATGACGTCATCAGATGCCCTATGTACTTTACATGACACCTGATGACGTCATCAGATGCCCTATGTACTTTACATGACATCCTGATGACGTCATCAGATGCCTATGTACTTTACATGACACCCTGATGACGTCATCAGATGCCCTATGTACTTTACATGACATCCTGATGACGTCATCAGATGCCCTATGTACTTTACATGACACCCTGATGACGTCATCAGATGCCCTATGTACTTTACATGACATCCTGATGACGTCATCAGATGCCCTATGTACTTTACATGACATCCTGATGACGTCATCAGATGCCCTATGTACTTTACATGACACCCTGATGACGTCATCAGATGTCCTCTGTACTTTACATGACACCCTGATGACGTCATCAGATGCCCTATGTACTTTACATGACACCCTGATGACGTCATCAGATGCCCTATGTACTTTACATGACACCCTGATGACGTCATCAGATGCCCTATGTACTTTACATGACACCCTGATGACGTCATCAGATGCCCTATGTACTTTACATGACACCCTGATGACGTCATCAGATGCCCTATGTACTTTACATGACACCCTGATGACGTCATCAGATGCCCTATGTACTTTCCATGACATCCTGATGTCGTCATCAGATGCCCTATGTACTTTACATGACACCCTGATGACGTCATCAGATGCCCTATGTACTTTACATGACACCCTGATGACGTCATCAGATGTCCTATGTACTTTACATGACACCTGATGACGTCATCAGATGCCCTATGTACTTTACATGACACCTGATGACGTCATCAGATGCCCTATGTACTTTACATGACACCTGATGACGTCATCAGATGCCCTATGTGCTTTACATGACACCCTGATGACGTCATCAGATGCCCTATGTACTTTACATGACACCTGATGACGTCATCAGATGCCTATGTTACTTTACATGACACCCTGATGACGTCATCAGATGCCCTATGTACTTTACATGACATCCTGATGACGTCATCAGATGCCCTATGTACTTTACATGACACCCTGATGACGTCATCAGATGCCTATGTACTTTACATGACACCCTGATGACGTCATCAGATGCCCTATGTACTTTACATGACACCCTGATGACGTCATCAGATGCCCTATGTACTTTACATGACACCTGATGACGTCATCAGATGCCTATGTACTTTACATGACACCCTGATGACGTCATCAGATGCCCTATGTACTTTACATGACACCTGATGAACGTCATCAGATGCCCTATGTACTTTACATGACACCCTGATGACGTCATCAGATGCCCTATGTGCTTTACATGACATCCTGATGACGTCATCAGATGCCCTATGTACTTTACATGACACCCTGATGACGTCATCAGATGCCCTATGTACTTTACATGACACCCTGATGACGTCATCAGATGCCCTATGTACTTTACATGACACCCTGATGACGTCATCAGATGCCTATGTACTTTACATGACACCCTGATGACGTCATCTGTTGCCCTATGTACTTTACATGACATCCTGATCACGTCATCAGATGCCCTATGTACTTTACATGACATCCTGATGACGTCATCAGATGCCCTATGTACTTTACATGACACCCTGATGACGTCATCAGATGCCCTATGTACTTTTACATGACACTTTGATGACGTCATCAGATGCCCTATGTACTTTACATGGCACTTGATGACGTCATCAGATGCCCTATGTACTTTACATGACACCCTGATGACGTCATCAGATGCCCTATGTACTTTACATGACACCTGATGACGTCATCAGATGCCCTATGTACTTTATATGACAACCTGATGACGTCATCAGATGCCCTATGTACTGATAGCCTGCGACCACTGGCAGTGGCTAGTGGCGCGAACGAGGAACGAGGGACGAGGAACGAGGAACAGGACACGAGGGACGCGTTACAAGAAAAAACGCGAATTTTAGCTAAGCTTCCGCCGATCTAACTTTGTTAATTTTCAATCGATTTGGCTCAAATTTTGTCAGCGGGTGTCTTCTATACTCTCTCACTTATATCCAGAAGGAAATCTCTAGAAAATTTGTTTTACAGGTTTTATTAACTACTTTACCAAAATCTAAGTGATCACAAGTGCCAGGCAAAACCAAACCTCTCCAGCCGCTTCGCGGCTGGAGCGATTTTTGGGCACAATGCTCACCATGAAAGTTTTTTCTGACTATTATTTTTTCGAAATAAATTTTGTTTCTTTTCAAATTTGCTTGTTCATTCAGAGGTCTCCTGCAAATTTTCATGACTCCGTAGTGAAAAATACTTCAGAAAAAAAAATTGGGAAAAAATGAGCGTGTAGAAATTAGGAGAAAATGAGCGTGATGTGCAGAAACCTCTCCATTTTTTTTTGAAAAAAAGGCTGAAATGTCCGTCTTTCTAAATGAAAAATCGTTCAAAAATTCTTTGAAAAAAATCTGGCTGCAAAACCTCCCACAAAATTTCTCGTAAAAAATGACAAAGCAACAAAACAGAACAAAGAAAAAAAAAACGAAAAACAAAAAGTCAAAATAAAAAAATAAGCACAGAACAAGAAAAATAGAGCACATAAGTGAAAAAAACGGCTTAGCGGGCGAAAGCGCTGCAAAATCGAAGTGTTTATATTAGCCGCGAACAAAATGTAGAGTAAACAGATCGCCAAAACCTTGAAAACGTAAGAAATGGAGCAAAATGGTGCAAACGGAAATGAAAATGATCAGCTGCGAAGCGCCGCGCGCGACACGCCGCGCTGCGTATCGACAATGCTGAAGAGTTCAGGCGCGGCCGATTCCGCGGATTTCTCGTCGCGCCGTTCCCATTCTTTATATATAGGATATCTCACAGAATCTCTCAGGATATAGCCCTCGAAAATACTATAAATTTGGTTTGAGGGGATGAGGATATCGCCAACAATACTGAAAAAAGCTCTATGCATCGAGAAATCAAAAATTCCAGATTTTCTGTGCATATTTCACAGAATCTCTCTGAATTTCCGTGCATATGTGGTGGTGTAAACGGAGCTATAGCCCTCGAAAATACTATAAATTTGGTTTGAGGGATGAGGATATCGCCAACAATACTGAAAAAGCTCTATGCATCGAGAAATCAAAAATTCCAGATTTTCTGTGCATATTTCACAGAATCTCTCAGAATTTCCGTCAGTGTGGTGGTGTAAACGGATATAGCCCTCAGAAAATACTATAAATTTCGTTTTGAGGGATGAGGATATCGCCAACAATACTGAAAAAGCTCTATGCATCGAGAAATCAATTTCAGATTTTCTGTATGAAAAATTTCAGATTTTCTGTGCATATCTCACAGAATCTCTCAGGATATAGCCCTCGAAAATACTATAAATTTGGTTTAAGGGATGAGGATATCGCCAACAATACTGAAAAAGCTCTATGCATCGAGAAATCAAAATTTCAGATTTTTGTATGAAAAATTTCAGATTTTCTGTGCATATCTCACAGAATCTCTCAGGATATAGCCCTCGAAAATACTATAAATTTGGTTTAAGGGGATGAGGATATCGCCAACAATACTGAAAAAGCTCTATGCATCGAGAAATCAAAATTTCAGATTTTTGTATGAAAAATTTCAGATTTTCTGTGCATATCTCACAGAATCTCTCAGGATATAGCCCTCGAAAATACTATAAATTTGGTTTAAGGGGATGAGGATATCGCCAACAATACTGAAAAAGCTTTATGCATCGAGAAATCAAAAATTTCAGATTTTTTGTATGAAAAATTTCAAGATTTTCTGTGCATATCTCACAGAATCTCTCAGGATATAGCCCTCGAAAATACTATAAACTTGGATTGAGGGGATGAGGATATCGCCAACAATACTGAAAAAGCTCTATGCATCGAGAAATCAAAAATTTCAGATTTTTGTATGAAAAATTTCAGATTTTCTGTGCATATCTCACAGAATCTCTCAGGATATAGCCCTCTGAAAATACTATAAACTTGGATTGAGGGATGAGGATATCGCCAACAATACTGAAAAAGCTCTATGCATCGAGAAATCAAAAATTTCGGATTTTTTGTATGAAAAATTTCAGATTTTCTGTGCATATCTCACAGAATCTCTCAGGATAAAGCCCTCGAAAATACTATGAATTTGGTTTGAGGGATGAGGATATCGCCAACAATACTGAAAAAAAAAGCTCTATGCATCGAGAAATCAAAATTTCAGATTTTAAATATAATTTCAGATTTTCTGTGCATATCTCACAGAATCTCTCAGGATATAGCCCTCGAAAATACTATAAATTTGGTTTAAGGGGATGAGGATATCGCCAACAATACTGAAAAAGCTCTATGCATCGAGAAATCAAAAATTTCAGATTTTGTATGAAAAATTTCAGATTTTCTGTGCATTTCTCACAGAATCTCTCAGGATATAGCCCTCGAAAATACTATAAATTTGGTTTAAGGGGATGAGGATATCGCCAACAATACTGAAAAAGCTTTATGCATCGAGAAATCAAAAATTTCAGATTTTTGTATGAAAAATTTCAGATTTTCTGTGCATATCTCACAGAATCTCTCAGGATATAGCCCTCGAAAATACTATAAATTTGGTTGAAGGGGATGAGGATATCGCCAACAATACTGAAAAAGCTCTATGCATCGAGAAATCAAAAATTTCAGATTTTTGTATGAAAAATTTCAGATTTTCTGTGCATATCTCACAGAATCTCTCAGGATATAGCCCTCGAAAATACTATAAACTTAGATTGAGGGGATGAGGATATCGCCAACAATACTGAAAAAGCTCTATGCATCGAGAAATCAAAAATTTCAGATTTTTTGTATGAAAAATTTCAGATTTTCTGTGCATATCTCACAGAATCTCTCAGGATATAGCCCTCGAAAATACTATAAACTTGGATTGAGGGGATGAGGATATCGCCAACAATACTGAAAAAAGCTCTATGCATCGAGAAATCAAAAATTTCAGATTTTTTGTATGAAAAATTTCAGATTTTCTGTGCATATCTCACAGAATCTCTCAGGATATAGCCCTCGAAAATACTATAAATTTGGTTTAAGGGGATGAGGATATCGCCAACAATACTGAAAAAAGCTCTATGCATCGAGAAATCAAAAATTTCAGATTTTTTGTATGAAAATTTCAGATTTTCTGTGCATATCTCACAGAATCTCTCAGGATATAGCCCTCGAAAATACTATAAATTTGGTTTAAGGGGATGAGATATCGCCAACAATACTGAAAAAAGCTCTATGCATCGAGAAATCAAAAATTTCAGATTTTTGTATGAAAAATTTCAGATTTTCTGTGCATATCTCACAGAATCTCTCAGGATATAGCCCTCGAAAATACTATAAATTTCGTTTGAGGGATGAGGATATCGCCAACAATACTGAAAAAAGCTCTATGCATCGAGAAATCAAAAATTTCAGATTTTCTGTGCATATCTCACAGAATCTCTCAGGATATAGCCCTCGAAAATACTATAAATTTGGTTTAAGGGGATGAGGATATCGCCAACAATACTGAAAAAAGCTCTATGCATCGAGAAATCAAAAAATTCAGATTTTCTGTATGAAAAATTTCAGATTTTCTGTGCATATCTCACAGAATCTCTCAGGATATAGCCCTCGAAAATACTATAAATTTGGTTTGAGGGGATGAGGATATCGCCAACAATACTGAAAAAGCTCTATGCATCGAGAAAACAAAAATTTCAGATTTTCTGTATGAAAAATTTCATATCTCACAGAATCTCTCAGGATATAGCCCTCGAAAATACTATAAATTTTGGTTTGAGGGATGAGGATATCGCCAACAATACTGAAAAAAGCTCTATGCATCGAGAAATCAAAATTTCAGATTTTCTGTGCATATCTCACAGAATCTCTCAGGATATAGCCCTCCCGAAAATACTATAAATTTGGTTTATGGGGATGAGGATATCGCCAACAATACTGAAAAAGCTCTATGCATCGAGAAATCAAAATTCAGATTTTCTGTATAGAAAAATTTCAGATTTTCTGTGCATATCTCACAGAATCTCTCAGGATATAGCCCTCGAAAATACTATAAATTTGGTTTAAGGGGATGAGGATATCGCCAACAATACTGAAAAAAGCTTTATGCATCGAGAAATCAAAAATTTCAGATTTTTTGTATGAAAAATTTCAGATTTTCTGTGCATATCTCACAGAATCTCTCAGGATATAGCCCTCGAAAATACTATAAATTTCGTTTGAGGGATGAGGATATCGCCAACAATACTGAAAAAAGCTCTATGCATCGAGAAATCGAAAATTTCAGATTTTCTGTGCATATCTCACAGAATCTCTCAGGATATAGCCCTCGAAAATACTATAAATTTGGTTTAAGGGGATGAGGATATCGCCAACAATACTGAAAAAAGCTCTATGCATCGAGAAATCAAAAATTTCAGATTTTCTGTGCATATCTCACAGAATCTCTCAGGATATAGCCCTCGAAAATACTATAAATTTGGTTTAAGGGGATGAGGATATCGCCAACAATACTGAAAAAAAGCTTTATGCATCGAGAAATCAAAAATTTCAGATTTTTGTATGAAAAAATTTCAGATTTTCTGTGCATATCTCACAGAATCTCTCAGGATATAGCCCTCGAAAATACTATAAATTTGGTTTAAGGGGATGAGGATATCGCCAACAATACTGAAAAAAAGCTTTATGCATCGAGAAATCAAAAAATTCAGATTTTCTGTATGAAAAATTTCAGATTTTCTGTGCATATCTCACAGAATCTCTCAGGATATAGCCCTCGAAAATACTATAAATTTGGTTTAAGGGGATGAGGATATCGCCAACAATACTGAAAAAGCTCTATGCATCGAGAAATCAAAAATTTCAGATTTTTTGTATGAAAAATTTCAGATTTTCTGTGCATATCTCACAGAATCTCTCAGGATATAGCCCTCGAAAATACTATAAACTTGGATTGAGGGGATGAGGATATCGCCAACAATACTGAAAAAAGCTCTATGCATCGAGAAATCAAAAATTTCAGATTTTTGTATGAAAATTTCAGATTTTCTGTGCATATCTCACAGAATCTCTCAGGATATAGCCCTCGAAAATACTATAAATTTGGTTTGAGGGATGAGGATATCGCCAACAATACTGAAAAAGCTCTATGCATCGAGAAATCAAAAATTTCCAGATTTTTTGTATGAAAAATTTCAGATTTTCTGTGCATATCTCACAGAATCTCTCAGGATATAGCCCTCGAAAAATACTATAAATTTGGTTTGAGGGATGAGGATATCGCCAACAATACTGAAAAAAAAGCTCTATGCATCGAGAGAAATCAAAAATTTCAGATTTTCTGTGCATATCTCACAGAATCTCTCAGGATATAGCCCTCGAAAATACTATAAATTTGGTTTGAGGATGAGGATATCGCCAACAATACTGAAAAAGCTCTATGCATCAGAGAAATCAAAATTTCAGATTTTCTGTGCATATCTCACAGAATCTCTCAGGATATAGCCCTCGAAAATACTATAAATTTGGTTTAAGGGGATGAGGATATCGCCAACAATACTGAAAAAAGCTCTATGCATCGAGAAATCAAAAGTTTCAGATTTTTGTATGAAAATTTCAGATTTTCTGTGCATATCTCACAGAATCTCTCAGGATATAGCCCTCGAAAATACTATAAATTTGGTTTAAGGGGATGAGGATATCGCCAACAATACTGAAAAAAGCTTTATGCATCGAGAAATCAAAAATTTCAGATTTTTTGTATGAAAAATTTCAGATTTTCTGTGCATATCTCACAGAATCTCTCAGGATATAGCCCTCGAAAATACTATAAACTTGGATTGAGGGGATGAGGATATCGCCAACAATACTGAAAAAAGCTCTATGCATCGAGAAATCAAAAATTTCAGATTTTTTTGTATGAAAAATTTCAGATTTTCTGTGCATATCTCACAGAATCTCTCAGGATATAGCCCTCGAAAATACTATAAACTTGGATTGAGGGGATGAGGATATCGCCAACAATACTGAAAAAAGCTCTATGCATCGAGAAATCAAAAATTTCAGATTTTGTATGAAAATTTCAGATTTTCTGTGCATATCTCACAGAATCTCTCAGGATATAGCCCTCGAAAATACTATAAATTTGGATTGAGGGGATGAGGATATCGCCAACAATACTGAAAAAGCTCTATGCATCGAGAAATCAAAAATTTCAGATTTTCTGTATGAAAAATTTCAGATTTTCTGTGCATATCTCACAGAATCTCTCAGGATATAGCCCTCGAAAATACTATAAATTTGGTTTGAGGGATGAGGATATCGCCAACAATACTGAAAAAAGCTCTATGCATCGAGAAATCAAAAATTTCAGATTTTCTGTGCATATCTCACAGAATCTCTCAGGATATAGCCCTCGAAAATACTATAAATTTGGTTGAAGGGGATGGGGATATCGCCAACAATACTGAAAAAGCTCTCTGCATCGAGAAATCAAAATTTCAGATTTTCTGTGCATATCTCACAGAATCTCTCAGGATATAGCCCTCGAAAATACTATAAATTTGGTTTAAGGGGATGAGGATATCGCCAACAATACTGAAAAAGCTCTATGCATCGAGAAATCAAAAATTTCAGATTTTTTGTATGAAAAATTTCAGATTTTCTGTGCATATCTCACAGAATCTCTCAGGATAAAGCCCTCGAAAATACTATGAATTTGGTTTGAGGGATGAGGATATCGCCAACAATACTGAAAAAAGCTCTATGCATCGAGAAATCAAAAATTTCAGATTTTCTGTGCATATCTCACAGAATCTCTCAGGATATAGCCCTCGAAAATACTATAAATTTGGTTTAAGGGGATGAGGATATCGCCAACAATACTGAAAAAAGCTCTATGCATCGAGAAATCAAAAATTTCAGATTTTTTGTATGAAAAATTTCAGATTTTCTGTGCATATCTCACAGAATCTCTCAGGATATAGCCCTCGAAAATACTATAAATTTGGTTTAAGGGGATGAGGATATCGCCAACAATACTGAAAAAAGCTTTATGCATCGAGAAATCAAAAATTTCAGATTTTTTGTATGAAAAATTTCAGATTTTCTGTGCATATCTCACAGAATCTCTCAGGATATAGCCCTCGAAAATACTATAAACTTGGATTGAGGGGATGAGGATATCGCCAACAATACTGAAAAAAGCTCTATGCATCGAGAAATCAAAAATTTCAGATTTTTTGTATGAAAAATTTCAGATTTTCTGTGCATATCTCACAGAATCTCTCAGGATATAGCCCTCGAAAATACTATAAATTTCGTTTGAGGGATGAGGATATCGCCAACAATACTGAAAAAAGCTCTATGCATCGAGAAATCAAAAATTTCAGATTTTTTTGTATGAAAAATTTCAGATTTTCTGTGCATATCTCACAGAATCTCTCAGGATATAGCCCTCGAAAAATACTATAAATTTCGTTTGAGGATGAGGATATCGCCAACAATACTGAAAAAGCTCTATGCATCGAGAAATCAAAAATTTCAGATTTTCTGTGCATATCTCACAGAATCTCTCAGGATATAGCCCTCGAAAATACTATAAATTTGGTTTAAGGGGATGAGGATATCGCCAACAATACTGAAAAAAGCTTTATGCATCGAGAAATCAAAAATTTCAGATTTTTTGTATGAAAAATTTCAGATTTTCTGTGCATATCTCACAGAATCTCTCAGGATATAGCCCTCGAAAATACTATAAACTTGGATTGAGGGGATGAGGATATCGCCAACAATACTGAAAAAGCTCTATGCATCGAGAAATCAAAAATTTTTGTATGAAAATTTCAGATTTTCTGTGCATATCTCACAGAATCTCTCAGGATATAGCCCTCGAAAATACTATAAATTTGGTTTAAGGATGAGGATATCGCCAACAATACTGAAAAAAGCTCTATGCATCGAGAAGTCAAAAATTTCAGATTTTCTGTGCATATCTCACATAATCTCTGAGGATATAGCCCTCGAAAATGCTATAAAGTTGGTTTAAGGAGATCAGGATATCGCCAACAATACTGAAAAAAGCTCTATGCATCGAGAAATCAAAAATTTCAGATTTTTTGTATGAAAAATTTCAGATTTTCTGTGCATATCTCACAGAATCTCTCAGGATATAGCCCTCGAAAATACTATAAATTTGGTTTAAGGGGATGAGGATATCGCCAACAATACTGAAAAAGCTCTATGCATCGAGAAATCAAAAATTTCAGATTTTTTGTATGAAAAATTTCAGATTTTCTGTGCATATCTCACAGAATCTCTCAGGATATAGCCCTCGAAAATACTATAAATTTGGTTTAAGGGGATGAGGATATCGCCAACAATACTGAAAAAAGCTCTATGCATCGAGAAATCAAAAATTTCAGATTTTTTGTATGAAAAATTTCAGATTTTCTGTGCATATCTCACAGAATCTCTCAGGATATAGCCCTCGAAAATACTATAAATTTGGTTTAAGGGGATGAGGATATCGCCAACAATACTGAAAAAAGCTCTATGCATCGAGAAATCAAAAATTTCAGATTTTCTGTGCATATCTCACAGAATCTCTCAGGATATAGCCCTCGAAAATACTATAAATTTGGTTTGAGGGATGAGGATATCGCCAACAATACTGAAAAAGCTCTATGCATCGAGAAATCAAAAATTTATTTCAGATTTTCTGTGCATATCTCACAGAATCTCTCAGGATATAGCCCTCGAAAATACTATAAATTTGGTTTAAGGGGATGAGGATATCGCCAACAATACTGAAAAAAGCTCTATGCATCGAGAAATCAAAAATTTCAGATTTTTTGTATGAAAAATTTCAGATTTTCTGTGCATATCTCACAGAATCTCTCAGGATATAGCCCTCGAAAATACTATAAATTTTGTTTGAGGGATGAGGATATCGCCAATAATACTGAAAAAAGCTCTATGCATCGAGAAATCAAAAATTTTAGATTTTCTGTGCATATCTCACAGAATCTCTCAGGATATAGCCCTCGAAAATACTATAAATTTGGTTTAAGGGGATGAGGATATCGCCAACAATACTGAAAAAAGCTCTATGCATCGAGAAATCAAAAATTTCAGATTTTTTGTATGAAAAATTTCAGATTTTCTGTGCATATCTCACAGAATCTCTCAGGATATAGCCCTCGAAAATACTATAAATTTGGTTTAAGGGGATGAGGATATCGCCAACAATACTGAAAAAAGCTCTATGCATCGAGAAATCAAAAATTTCAGATTTTCTGTGCATATCTCACAGAATCTCTCAGGATATAGCCCTCGAAAATACTATAAATTTGGTTTAAGGGGATGAGGATATCGCCAACAATACTGAAAAAAGCTCTATGCATCGAGAAATCAAAAATTTCAGATTTTTTGTATGAAAAATTTCAGATTTTCTGTGCATATCTCACAGAATCTCTCAGGATATAGCCCTCGAAAATACTATAAATTTTGTTTGAGGGATGAGGATATCGCCAACAATACTGAAAAAAGCTCTATGCATCGAGAAATCAAAAATTCCAGATTTTCTGTGCATATCTCACAGAATCTCTCAGGATATAGCCCTCGAAAATACTATAAATTTGGTTTAAGGGGATGAGGATATCGCCAACAATACTGAAAAAAAGCTTTATGCATCGAGAAATCAAAAAATTCAGATTTTCTGTGCATATCTCACAGAATCTCTCAGGATATAGCCCTCGAAAATACTATAAATTTGGTTTAAGGGGATGAGGATATCGCCAACAATACTGAAAAAAGCTCTATGCATCGAGAAATCAAAAATTCCAGATTTTCTGTGCATATCTCACAGAATCTCTCAGGATATAGCCCTCGAAAATACTATAAATTTTGTTTGAGGGATGAGGATATCGCCAACAATACTGAAAAAAGCTCTATGCATCGAGAAATCAAAAATTCCATATTTTCTGTGCATATCTCACAGAATCTCTCAGGATATAGCCCTCGAAAATACTATAAATTTGGTTTAAGGGGATGAGGATATCGCCAACAATACTGAAAAAAGCTCTATGCATCGAGAAATCAAAAATTTCAGATTTTCTGTGCATATCTCACAGAATCTCTCAGGATATAGCCCTCGAAAATACTATAAATTTGGTTTGAGGGGATGAGGATATCGCCAACAATACTGAAAAAAGCTCTATGCATCGAGAAATCAAAAATTCCATATTTTCTGTGCATATCTCACAGAATCTCTCAGGATATAGCCCTCGAAAATACTATAAATTTGGTTTAAGGGGATGAGGATATCGCCAACAATACTGAAAAAAAGCTTTATGCATCGAGAAATCAAAAAATTTCAGATTTTCTGTGCATATCTCACAGAATCTCTCAGTATAAAGCCCTCGAAAATACTATAACCTGGATTGAGGGGATGAGGATATCGCCAACAATACTGAAAAAAAGTTTTATGCATCGAGAAATCAAAAATTTCAAATTTTCTGTGCATGTCTCACAGAATCTCTCAGGATATAGCCCTCGAAAATACTATAAACTTGGATTGAGGGGATGAGGATATCGCCAACAATACTGAAAAAAAGTTTTATGCATCGAGAAATCAAAAATTTCAGATTTTCTGTGCATATCTCACAGAATCCCTCAAGATATAGCCCTCGAAAATACTATAAATTTTGTTTGAGGGATGAGGACATCGCCAACAATACTGAAAAAAGCTCTATGCATCGAGAAATGAAAAATTCGGATTTTCTGTATGAAAAATCCTAGATTTTCTGGGCATATCGCACAGAATTTCTCAGGATGCGATCAGCGCTCAGCAACTGGGACAAAACAAAAATCTGTGATTCCATAGAAGGTTCGTTTCTGATGATCCTGTAATTGTCGGAATGGAATTGAAGAAAATAGAGACAGGTAAAGAGTGAATATGAAAGAAGGGATAAGAAGAGGATGAGAAGAGAGAAACTGAGAATCGAGATGATTAGTTGGAGCATCCACGACGAACTGAAGGGAATGTGGAAAGGACTGACGAGACTCGTGACCTAAGGAGGGTGACGAAACTCCTGACGATCTGGCTCGCCCTAATAGGAGGCGAGGCAGTGTGGGGAGGACCGACGAGACTCGTGACCTAAGGAGGGTGACGAAACTCCTGGTGATTTGCCTCGGCATTTTAGGAGGCTACCCGCACTTGACAATCTCGATCGCACGCGTCGCGGCCGGCACACCGACACGCGGCCGGGCACACCGACACGCGTCGCGGACGGCACACCGCCGCGAGTCGCTGACGGCACCGGGGTCACCGCCGGATGGGCAGGACCGCCGGATCGCAGGGCGTGGCCAAAAGTGCTCCAAACTTGGGTAATTAAACCGGCGACGTTGTTGACTCTCAAGTCATGCCTGGAAAGTGCGTCGTATACTTTTTTTGGTAACACAGCTGATCTCGGTTGACATACGATGCGCCGAGGACCAAATACCGTGACAGACTGACAGATCCCTTTTATATATAGTAAAGATTATATATAGTAAAGACAATTCGTGTATGGTGACGAGTGAACCATTACTCTACGAACGCTTTCTTTAAAAATTCCTGCCAAACCCAACTAATCTACTTAAGCACTATTCCCCTGAGACATTCTCCATCTAAACATGGGCAATCGAAACATATTTCTAAACTATTGAATAACTCGAGTACGTCCCTGAATTTAATTTAGAAATCCATCGGGGGAAATCTTTCTTTTTTTATTCGCGAATTCTGAATGACCTACGAATGCAAAAAATGGACAAATATTCGATGAAAGTATTTAATCGGAAAATATAAATAATTATAAGCAATGAGTGAATATAAGTTTAATATATAGTAAAATAAAATGAAAATGTCATTCATTTATCCCTTTCCGAAAAATTTTGACCTGATATTTGTCCAATATTTGAAGTTTTCCTCATGCACATAATTCTTCACTTTTTATACCCTCATTCAGGGCATTCTAATACTTGTTTTCAGATGAAAAAATTCTTCCATTGCTACACAATGTACTATTCTCGAACCTGCCCGCACAGTGCACTAGCAATAAGTGATAGTTAGCGCCTATGGAGGTAAGATGCTCCTTTTAGTTGTTTACAGTCCATTTTCTGGTGGTTTTTTTTGCACAAAGTCTGCAGGTGTGGAAGGGGGCTCTGGTGTGGAAGGGGAAGAGCCGTGAACGGGAAGAAGCATGAAGCAAAGGTGTTATGTGGATGACGTAATTGCTTGTTCATATGCTAAATTATTTTATTCGCTTGTCCTGAAATCTTTGCATCAAAAATATGAATTAATTCATTAATTAAGATGATGCGATATATATGTGAAATTTTTTTAACTTGTCGGTTATTTAACCAGAGGGAGGCGAACGGGTGGGTGTGATTTGGCGAGCGCACCGCCGAATTAGTGGTGGCGGGTGGCGAGCCCAGGCCGGCCAGCGCTCGCCACCCCCGAGCGGGTCTCCCCCAACAAGGACACGGTCCTCGTCACGGCCCGTGGGAAGGGGTCACCCCCACCGTGGTCCGCGACAGGGACATGACCCTCGCCACGGTCGACAGCGAGAGAGCTTCCCTCGCTGAGGACCGTGGAGGAGACCCCCTTCAGCGGTCAAAAATCGTCCAGAGAGTGACTTGTAGCCACTTTCCGTGAGCGGCCCCAAAAGGCCGACTGCGCTCTCTCTAGGATGAAGCCCCTTATATATAGTGGAGTCCACCAAGAGTGTCTCATTTACTTGTCAATAAGAAGCGGTCGGCTAGGGATCAATGTGCATGAATCCCATACCAGCACGCTCGATACCGATTGAACGAGAGCGGCTGTGCTGCAACGAGTTACGTGTTCATTGATCTCCAATCGACCACTTCTCATTGATAAGTAAATGAGACACTCTTGGTGGACTCCACTATAGTTACATACAGTGCTGCTGATATGCGCCTGTTCAATTGCAGAGTGATCGGTAAGGTGATTTGGCAGACCACACATGTTCATTTGCTGTTAAATCGTGTACAAACACAACACCGAGCCTCCCTGCAGCAGTTACGTTATGGCCAGCCAAACTGCGAAATCAGCGGTTTGGCAGGCGTTGAACGCAGACCGGAATAGCCGTGCGTGATCTCTGCTGTTTACCCCGCACAGGTCGAAATGGGACGGTTCAGTGCGCGTTAGAAACGCCAGAGTGTCTGAGTTGGTCTCAGAAAAATGAAAACATGTTACTTGTAATATAAAGTGTAAGATACTTGAGACATTCAAGTATATTACCTTTATATCGCATGTAACCTACACTTATATTACATGTAACATACGCTTATATTTCATGTAACTTAATTAGAGCTGCAAGTTGAAGCTCGATGCTTTAAGGGTTGGAGCTGTAAGTTCCACGCTACTGCTTCAGGTACGAATCAGCAAGCTTGAAGCTCTCTTGAACATCCCAGGAGCTTGAAGCTCGCTGCTTCATGACTGAAGCAGCAAGCTTGGATCCCACAGCTTCATACAAGAAGCAGTGGGCTTAAGCTAGCTTCGAAAATGTTGCTTGTCGCTCCCTCTAATCCTCCCTCACGATTAAGACGAATCATGAGGAGTGAGAGATCAACGACTCGGCCAGGGCGAGTGACCACCCTGTCAAATGTCAATCCCATGGGCCTGCGCTCGTCGGTAAGGTATGAGGCGGCCCGTATGCTGTGCAGGTTTGCAGAATGTATTCAGCATGGGCCCTCAGTTGCTGGAGATAATTGAATTAAGTTACACTTAAACTACATGTAATTTACTTGAGTAGAGATAATTCACATGTAACTTACATTGACGGAGATGTGTTACAAGTATATTGTAATCGTCTCTTATGTTACAAGTATTATGTTTTCACCATCAAAAACATATTACTTGCGACATTTGGCCTGCGAGCGAGGGACCGATATATTACATGTAACATACTTCGGTCGAGATAATTTGCAAGTAATATACATTGGCCAATTTATATTACATGTAGATTAATTCAGGCCTTTTATATTACATGTAATATGTTTTCATTTTTCTGAGGTATGCCTCAGCACAGATAGGACGCACATAAGTGGTAGTTGTCTTGCTATTTTTGCAGCGTACCGCCGCTGTATGACTACGGCCTAGCCTTCACCTCGGCTGCGGGGACCTGGATTCTGAGCGATGGGCTGAAACTTACTGGTGGACGAAACCCGAAGAATGCTAGCTAGTGCCCCATTTTATGACAATGTATTTCTTGCTATACCTTGTATTTGACACATGCGTGATAAACTGTATTATGATCAAAAGGTTATAATTCTTATATTAACGTTTTGCTTTATCGGTGACGTAACTTTTTAGTGATAATCTACAAGAAGAATCCCAGAGATATGTACGTATTCGCCTCCACTAGAGCGATGAATAAGCGAGAGCAACTGAAAGTGATACAGCAATAATTTCAAGCGTCGAGCCCTCGCGACCTGGGAACATTTTGATTGATCATGCGTAGTTTCAAAGCTTGCGGCGCGGCCTCCAGATTGAGACGCGTTAACTACATCACCATACAAACTTAATGTACAATTATTTCAGAAGTTTGAGAGGCTGAGTGAAAAAGCTGAGTGCAAGTTTTTACACATTCCCATTATCATAAACTATGGACACTTGGGGATTCGAAATTCTGTTGCTGAAGGGGTGCCACCCGTTGGATAGTTATGGCAAAAACCCTGCGATTTGCCAACGTGGCTATCCAACGTTCACCACCTTGCCGCGCCTGAATCCTTGTATCCAACCGGGTTAGGAAACGAAACTGTGACAATTTGTGGGGAAATCTATCAGGAATTCAGCTTCCTTTTTTTTGAAGTTGAAATTTTGATTTTTAATGGGGGTCGTACGTCTTATTGCGGTTTTTTTTCAGATGAAGTACGGCGAACTACCGCCTACAAGGGGTTTAAAAACAATTGAATGAACTTAGAACTGGTTCTTTTCAGGTTGTAAACAGTTGCAAATGTGTGTCTAAATCGCAGAAACTACTTTTCTACAAATTCTACAATGTTTTTATATCTTTTTCAATAATCTAAAACTTTTTCAACCGAAAATTTCATGATCCCCCTTCACACTTTTCGTTTTTCCCCGAAAATTTTTACGACGCCCAACAACACCCGTTGGCAAGCTGTCCACACCTGCTGGACCCTGGTCAAAGGATGAAACCTTTTGGGGCTCACAAGAAAGGTGTTTTCAGGGGTAAACGCATCTGCGAAAGCAACTAGTATTGGTACAGTGGATCTATCCACGGTAGGGACCGATGCACAACCACTGCCGCCTATAACTGGTGGGCGCGCTGCGCAACGGGGTGGGCGCCCGGTAGAAGGGCATCGATCTTCTTCACACAGCTGACCGCCAGCAACGCATTTTCCTCGTTTTCATCCCTCATCTGCTTTCTCCTTCCATCTTTTAATCTTTCTCCTACTTTTTCTGTTTCTCCATTATTAACTAAGTGTTCTAATTGCCCATGCGTTTGATTCATGTGTCTTCGTCAACAAACTTCGTGATGTTCAAACTTTTTAATAAAAATTCTTTTTTTCTCAGGTTAATATGTCATCGCACAGACAATTAGAACATATAGTTCATAATGGAGAAACAGAAAACGTAGGAGATAGATAAAAATATGGAAGGAGAAAGCAGAAGAGGGATGAAAACGAGGAAAATGCGTTGCTGCCGGTCAGCTGTGCGGCCGGCAATCGATCGATACCCCTCCACCGGGTGCCCATCCAGTTGCGCAGCGCGCCCATCAGTGCCGGCGGCAGGGGTTGTGCATCGGTCACTGCCGTGGATAGATCCCCTATAGTATCTTTTGGACCTCAATAGTAAAACTGCGCAGTATACATTCCATCCGACCGAGTCGGTTTCGGACATCCGGGTCGGATAATCCGATCGGATAATTATCCGAAATCCGATCCGACGTCAAAATGGCGATTTCGGATTGATCCGAAATCCGATCAGATGAAAAAACACGATATCCGGAATATCCGATATCCGGAAAAGTGAAAATCGAAGGATCCGATCAGAAAACCGGATAATCGGATAGAAAAACGGGTAAAAACGGATAATCGATCGGATCGAAATCGGATGAAAATCGGATAATTTCAGATGAAAATCGGATAATTTCGGATAAAACCGGATAGAATTGCGTTCATTTCACTCAATTTAACGAACGCACCCTAAAGGTAATTCCTGACCCACTGCTCACGGTTTGTGCCTTGTTCGAAATTTGAAATCAATTTCCATCGACGGGTGCGACGCAAATGACGCTGATGTGCGTCTGTGATCTACGCGCGTACGTGTACATTGACGGATTATCGGCGCCAAATCTGAAATTTCGAAATTCAGAAGGTTCTTTCATCCACTATTCTTCTTCTTAGCCATGAGAGAGCATCGCATCAGAGCCTCAGAAAGTTGGCAACCTCACACGGCTCATAGCATAAATCTTGAGCAGACAGGGTCGTAGGTCTGAAAATAGATGCGATGAATCATGTCCAAACCGTTGAGAATCAGGACATTTACCGGGGACTCCCAACCGTTCCATCCTATTCTTGACCGGTTCCTGACGATGCCAATGGGGAACTGCTGAGACTGCGTGCTGCTTGAGGGGGAGCAGGCCGGTTTCCTGGTGGAGATGGTGGATAGGCGTCGATTTGTGGCATTCTGTTACGAGCCCTAGCGCAGTATTCTGCGTTTGCTGCAGTCCGCACCAAGAGGTTTCAGACAGATGCCTAGTCCAAATGGTGGCATCATATTTCAAAACGGGCAGTACCATGGCCCTATACGTGTACGCAGAACTTCCTTTGCACTGCCCCAGGCAATGCCAGCAAGGGCACTCAGGACGCTGTTGCGTGAATTGGCTGCAGCAGCACGAATACGTGTGTTCTCGTGGAAAAGTAGAGAGGAATACAGAAAGGATGTTTTACACCTGTACTTTTATTTGTCAAAATCCAAGTCTTCCATTCAGAACCGGAACGCGTCATCCTTAGGCACGATTCTATGAGCATTAATACTCGCCGCGATATTAGGAGGTCCTTTATCTGTCAAATAAGCCCACTTAGAAAAGCAACTTTGTATAGAATATCAAACCTCTAGGTTACTAACTATTCATATTTTGAAATTGGAGGGAAACTACGGGTGTTGTGAAGTTAACGGAGGCTGAGACACCGAGTAATGACCTCACCGCGGCCTGGCGAAACTCCAAATATTTAATTACCCAGGATTCGCTGCGCTATATTATTTTCCAAACGTCAGACTTCGGGAAATTCCCTGTACCAACATGTAGTCGTTGAGAAGTATGGGCGCAGTGAGGTCGAATCTGATTATGCTGAAGCTCACTCGGACTGTGACGAATCTACTTTCGGAGAGGAAGATGTGAAATAGTAGACTGTACGCGTGTCTTCAAATGCGCTGTACGGTTAAAGCAACCATATCAGTCGAAGAACTCCAAATATGTCTTGTTTTATGGTCAGCACGATAATTTGTTGTAATTCTTTTCCAATCTCAAGGTTTGCTAGTACCGGTCCAACTGCTCATGTCAACTATTGCTTTGACATTTTCCGAAAACCGGTGATTCGCCTGTTTCTACGAATAATATACGAAGATTACATCTGGCTCTAGAATGGTATTTGCTTCAATACACTTAGTTGAATCCCCGCTACTACTGAAAATTTTTCTTATCCGTTTTTTCATCCGAGTTATCCGGTGGATCCGATTTTATCCGATCGGATATCCGATCCGGTCAAAAATTCTCGTTTCGGATACGATCCGTTATCCGAAATTCTCGTTTTGGCCAGTATCGTTTTATCCGATGAGTCGGTTTGGCAAGATCGGCAATATCTGAAAATCCGATCCGACGCGATTTTGGCCATCGGATGGAATGTATACTGCGCAGTATCCCGCCCCGAACTGCAGGTTTTTTTTTTCAAAAAGGCGAGGGGGGTATTCATCAGGCATTTTTAGGTGTTTCAAAAAATTTTATCGGATTTTGCTGAAAACTTGTATTTAGAGTTCAATCAGGGTACTGAAAACGAATTTGGGGTCGAGTTTCCAAATTTCTTAGGTTTGCTGTACGTTACGGTAGGTACTTTGTCATTTAGGCAGGGTCCAGCAGGTGTGGATAGCTTGCCAACGAGTGGTGGGGGGGAGGGTCGTAAAAATTTTCTGGGAAAAATGAAAAGTTGGAGGGGATCGTAAAGTTTTCGGGTAGAAAAAATATATACAATTTATTGAAAAATGGTACAAAAATGTTGTAGCATTGGTGGAAAAGTGGTTTCTGCGAATCAAAAACAAAATTGCAACTGTTTAGAACCTCAAAGGAATTCGTTTCAGATCCACTCAACTGTCTTTAATTTACTTGTAGGCGGAAATTCGCTGTACTTCATCTTAAAAAAACCACTATAAGACGTACGACCCCCCATTAAAAGTAAAAACTTCAACTTCAAAAAAATAGGCTGACTTCCTCATGGGATCCCCCACAAATCGTCACAGTTTCACTCCACAATTCAAATGATGAACAGAGTTCGGACGAGGTAAAGTGGTGGACGTTGGCAAGCCACGTTGGCAAATCGCAGGGTTTTTGCCAACACTATCCAACGGTTGGCATCCCTTCAGCGATAGAATTTTGGACCACCAAGGGGCTGGACTTTTAGGTTTTTGAGCTTTGTAAAAATCTGCACACAGCTTTCTCTCGCAGTCCCTCACACTTCCGAAAAAATGGTAAGGGAATCCTGCATAGGGCGATGGAGTTAATGCGCCCTAATCTTAACGCCGCGCCGCAAGCGCTGAAAAAACTCGGCATTAATTAAAACGTTTTCAAGACCCTTCCTCATCATTTCTGCTTCTTTTTTTATGTTTTTAATGGTTGTTTAATAGTAGCCCTTTCGTATACTTCAAAATTAACTGATCACGTAAGGACTGGTCTGCACCGCGAATTCAAAAGCTCTGATACTCGAGATTACACTCAGACAGAAAACCTGACTTTGTGTGAGAAATGAATTCTTAGTCCCTTAAACTATCCTTATTTTGGAAGGGGAGAGAAAAACTGACCCTGCGCCAACGCGGGACTGAAGATAAGAAGAAGGAGAAGGGGAACCTGGTGCAAAGTTTTTCGTGAGTGAAAAGTTAGGAGCGGACCAGTTCCAAGTGCCCGTACAGATCTTCACCCAGCCCGGCTCGTGTGGTCCACAGTACATCTTGAGTTTCTAATCCCAGTGTTCCTTTTGCTACAGTTTCTCCGATTTTTTAAGTATAAATTCCAACTGTGTCATCAGCGGGCTGTTTTTTGCATGTTTTTTTTTCGGCTTTCGCGCATGAGCGCGGTAAGAGATCAAAGCCAAATCTGGTGAGCGCTTCGCGCTCATCACAATAAATGAAATTCCTGAAAGTTTAGGCTCCTGGCAAAAGTAAAGGCATTGCCATATTTTCGAAAAACTAGTAATATACTCAGTAGAATGAGGAAATTAAAAAAAAAGTTTAGAAATATTCCTGAGAATGATTTGGCGTGGAATGATTCGATTTTTGGGAAATGTAGCGAATTAGTTGAAAGTATGATTTGGCAGTCGAGTTTGAACCAAATATTGTTAAGAGTTGTGCAAAACGAGATATCGCATTGTATAATATGTGCTTATCCGTAGAACATATCAAAGCGAAATCACGCGTGACATGGGAAGCATCAAAGCTTTTTCAGGAGCTGTAATGCGGCGGTCTTCACGTATTAAAGGCAGTGTTCACGATGATTTTCGTCCCTGAGTTTTTCACATAAAACAATGCGTTGGCCTCCAAGAGTGACCGAAATTATGAAGAAACGGCCAGAAACGCATGAGAACGTCGTATTTAAGTAACATTATTCTATAACATGGACTATTTGTCCGCTTGGGTGAACATGTTCATGGTGGTTATCGCCGGTGGAAAATTGGGTCAATCGAAAATTGAAGAATATTTCACGTGAAGCAGGATTAGTTAGGGCCCTAAGGAAGGAACGGAGCAATAGAGAGTAGAGAATTGCAAAGGACGGGTCCACAAAAGATTTCATTGTCACAACAAACTCTTCCTCTGATACTTGAGAAGCGGGTGATACTTAAAGGCAGTGTTCGCGATGAAAAATGTGTTTCAGTTTCCACTAGGAATCGGTAGTGGAGAGGCACACTGTAACGTTGATGTCGAAAGAACGCATGAAAACGAGCCAGGAAACGCTCCAAAAGAGCCCAAAGTTGGACACCCGTCAGCTCGTCACCCCCAGATGCACTTTCCACGCCCACCGACGTGAACAAATGAATGCTCGAGATCGTGAGATGAGCGATGTTTTCCAATCACTAGCCCCGTTCTTCCCTTCATTCTCAGCTTCTCTCTTTACTCATGTCAGCTCGCTTAGATCGGCTGCAAAAGAAGGAAGTTACAAGCCTTGGACAACTCGTCCACCATGTTTCCTTAGCTCAATCTTTGAGGGACCATAACTCCGTTCCCAGAAGGTCTTGTACGATTTCAGGGACATCATTGGAATCAGCATGGAGCCGTTTTCAAGATAGGCGTAGAAGCAGAAAAACGATTTTCATCGTGAACACTGTCTTTAAGGATTTCTTGTACTTCTGGTGCGTTTTTCTCAATTTCTACGTCAATTTCGATCTACCCGGGGGCCACTTAAAGGCACCGACATCCAAAAAATTAATTTTCAGATTTCTTGCTTATCTTGGAGAGAGTCACACGCTGATCACAGTGGTATCTCTGAAATTGTCCAAGATCCCCTTTGAACAGAGTTATGGCTCTTCACTCGCTTATTTGGTGGAATTGAGATCTCGCATTTGGCACGTGTTATACAGGAGGGGTCTTCTACACAATTACATGAAAATCTCAAAATTCATATCTGAGGGTGTACTGTGCCTTTAAAGGCGGTGTTCACGATAAATGTTGCTCCTCTGTTTTTCCGCCTATCTTGAAAACGGTCCCATGCTGATTTCAATGATGTTCTTGGAATCGTACAAGACCCCCTGGAAAACGGAGTTATGGCCCCTCAAAATTCAGCTAGGGAAGCATTGTGGACGAGTTGTCCGAGGCTTGTAACTCCGTTTTTTTGCAGCCGATGTGTGCGAGCTGACCTGAGTAAAGAGAGAAGTTGAGAATGAAGGGAAGAACGGGGCTTTTGATCGGAAACCATCGCTCATCTAACCACGAATTCAGGGCAACTGTTATAGGACGTGGGCGGAGTGGCCCAATGAGTTGGCTGGCCCACGAGATTTTCACCCACTTACCGGCCGTTTTTCGTCGCACTTCCGTTCTTAATCTTCTTAGAGGGACCCAAAGCTTACGTTTTAGCCACAAAAACGTGCAACTTTTTCTTCGTGAACACTGATTTGATCAATACAGCGAATAATCTCAAAATTGAAGATTATCGTGAACACTGTCTTTAATAAGTGAAGTAAAGTCAACTGTTTGATCCATATCACGTGTGATTTTGCTTTGATATGTTTTACGAATGGCTCATACAATGCGATCTCTCGTTTTGCACAACTCTTAACAATAGTTGCAACTATTTCACTAAATTTCCCAAAAATCAAATTACTCTACGCCAAATCATTCTCTGGAATATTTCGAAACTTTTTTTTTATTTCCTCATTTCACTGAGTATATGTCTAGTTTTTCGAAAATATGGCCATGCCAAATCTTCACTTTTGCCAGGAACCTAAACTTTCAGGAATTACTCCATGCTATTAATCGCCAAATCATTTTTTAAGATATTTCAAGATATTTTTGAAACTTTTTTTTAACTTCTAAATGACACTGCCAAATCGTTACTCTTGCCAGGAAGCTAAACTTTCAGAATTTCATGGTTGTTTCCCGCTCGTCCCGCGCGGTGAGAACTTCCGTAGCCCAGCGCGCTTGCGGTGAGGACTATAAAAGATGTCTATAAGACATTGATAGTAGCAATGACGGTCTATAAGACATTGATAGTAGCAATGACGCGTCAATGACGGATAGAACATCATCTAAAGCACTCACTCTGAGAGCCTTGGCCAAGAATAGCCCACCAGGCTCAACAGCTGCTCCTTGTGCGCTAATTATCCAATATTTCTCGATTATTTCATGGCTACTACTCAGAACTTTCCAGCCTAGGTTGTTGCGTCTAATTAGCCCGATTCCTTGTTACATGCGTCTACAGGGTCGAAAACGTCATTTCTTGTCACTTGCACGTATGAAAGACGCAAGTAACATACGAGGGGGCGTGTATGGTAAGTGCGTCTTTCGGAAGAGACCACAAAAACGCAAGTAACAAACCGTTTAGACGCAAGAAAGCTACTCAAATTGTTTATGACGAGTGCGTCTTTCACAACTGATTGATTTCTGGTCGATAACCACTACATTTCACCTTTCCCCGATAAGTTCATGTGTTTTGCTGATAAGAAAACTCTCAGATTTTCATTTTGTTCGTGAATCTACTAACTATATTTCAAAACAAGGCGGTAGCGTACGACTGCTGTGTTGTGCTTACTGAAGTCGGGACATTGATCCTAAACATGACTTTCACACATCCTGGGCTTCTCAAGTATTCGCGGTGTTCGCGAAAAATAAGGAAACCGCGGAGCTGTAGACGACGAGTATACTCGTCCGCGCGTACATTAACGCTTTGTCGGCGTTAAATCCTAAACTCAAAATCCACATATTACATAGAAATTCGTGCGATCCGCAATTTCACGCCCTGAAATTCGGTTTGAACTTACATAGGTAACCTGATTCTTTCTGGTATACAGCGCAGTGCAAAAGTATAGGTCCACTATAAATTTCGCATTTTCGCTAAATTACGATTCGCGCTTCACGAAAATACAAAATTCAGTTACGCACAGTTACGTGTCCACGGTGAATATCGTCTCCCTAATTTCGTCGAAAATTAAAACAATCGGTAGCTCACTGCCGCATTAGAGTTAAAAACGTACAGAAACGGGTCTAGAAGAGCACTATGAGGCCATAATTTTTGCGTTTTCCGCGAAAAAACGCAAACAAGCGTTTTTGGCGCCCTTTTGCCTTAACTCTGTTCATGATGGTCAATTTGAGAATCCGAAGAAATATTTGGAATCAGGATCGAGAGTACTCTCTTTTAGCATTTGCACTATTTGGCATACTTTGTACAAAGCATTTAGGCGTAACAGAATGGACACATTCGCTCATAAATGCCTTGATTGCGAAATCGCGATTCGGGTTGATTGTTTCTTGTCTAATTTTGCATACATATCTTGTTGAAGAGGGAGCCATGTGTTATTCCAGAAAAAAGAGCACACGATGCTGATTCCCAATATATTGTTAGATTCCCAAATGGACCCTTTTGAACAGAGCTATGGAAAAAGAGCGAAAAAATGCTTTTCAGCGTTTTTTTTTTGGGCCAAAAACGCCAAAATAATGGCCGGTATTGCAGTAACGTTTCTCTGCAGTAAGGCATCTGCGAGCTCGAGGTATGAAACAGTCTTCCTGCAGGAAGGTTAAATCTCATAGTTATTTAATAATAATCAGTAATAATCTCAATGTCATATTGTTTTGTTATTTTATTTGTTAACTACAAGAACGTAGGAACCTTAAGCTATCTATTAATGCACTTGTCGTAGTCAAATATGAAGATAATTAGTGTTTTTGCCCACGAAGATTGGGCCGTTGCAGTAGTTATTATCATGCACAAGTTGAACATCGATTGCAAACTCACTCGATGTACGGCGCGCCTCATAACGGCAAGTCGTTTCTATTTGAAATAAATAGTTCTTTGGTCTCTCTCGCGTCCACGACCGCCGCCGTGACGAGGGCTCTAAGATTTTCAGTGTGTTGGGCGCGCAAACATAGAGTAAGGCGCCTGCGTGTTCAGCGTTTGTTACATGCGTGTTTGAGGAAGAATACATGCGCCTTTGATGTAAGGCGCCTGCGTGTTCAGCGTTTGTTACGTGCGTCTTTGAGGAATGATACATGCGTCTTTAGTTCTAGGTATTTGCGTCTTCATGGTATGTAGCATGATGCTATCAGACTACATACTTATAAGGCGGAAATAGCTAGGCTGGAAAGTTCTGAGTACGCGGCTGCGACCATTTTGTTCGCGAAATAGCCGAGAAATAACCGAGCAAACATGGGTCGACAAGCATTATTTGACGACTGTTTCGCGGCAACCACCTATTTTCCGACCAATTCTATTACATAGAAAGTAGGCATTTTGTGGCTATTTATCGGCTGTTGCTCAGCCAAAACTCTCAGAGCACTCACCCGTAGGGTAGTGCGCCGGCACAATGGAGGTCGCAACCGAGGGTAGACATCGGATTCAACCCCTCACTGCAGGAAACTAACTGCAGCAGCTGCTGACAACGAGGGGTCGAATTCGATCTCTGCCCTGGGTTGCTACCCCTATTATGCCGGAGTACTACCCTACGAGTGTGTGAGCAGGGTTCGCGATAAAGACGGTTGTTGAACTCTCTTCATCGTAGATTTGTTCATCACTAATGTAAAAATGGATAAAAAAGTGGAAATTTCCGGGAAAAACGCAAAACAAGGCAGAACGGCTGATTGCAGGTGTCCGCACGGCCCTGAATTAACGAGATTTTCATGAATGCTTATCCGTCTTTATTTTGTTTTTTGAGTAGTCAGCAGTCTCTAGAAGTGCTCAGAAATTACTTTAGAAGCAAAATAAAAGGTGGCAAAACAGGCACACATAGGAATCTCGATAATTGAGAGCGGGCGGACACCAGGCAATCGCGAACCCTGCCTTCAACAGTATTAGCAACAATGAGCACAAATAATACCTCCTAATGAAATAAATAAGCTGCACTGTTAGACAGGGCTGGATTTGGTTGATTCTTTTCTGATTTTTGCGATTTTTTTCAGAAAACAAACAGAAGGCGAAAACGGCCAGAAAACAGAAATTCCCGCACACCCCTAGTGCTGGGGTGGTAGTAAACCAGACGAGAGCGGGACTTAGGGGTGAGCTTAAGGTGCCACTTAAGTGGAACCTATCGTTTTTGACATGATTTCGTAGAATTGGCCTATGTAGTCAAAAACAATGTTCAAAACGACCGCGAAATACGAATGAACCATAGGAAGTTGAAAGCATGAAAACGATAAAAAAACAACATAGCGGAACAGAAAAGAAAAGCGCATTGCTGCAGTGATCAACCTAAAGAAAGGAATCACAAGCTATCCAGCCAGTCAGGAAGGGCTACTTGTACGATCAGCCAGCTCAAATTTTTCTCGAATGAAATTTTTGATAGATGTGTAGCTGGAAGGAATGGAATGATTTCTACCAAGGTTTATTTATTCGGGACGCGGAACAAGCCCACGTTATGAGAAAAAAAACTGAAAGTGGAATACAAAACATACGAAAACATAAAACACAGCCTTAAAAACTGGAGTCAAAAACAAAAAAAAAACATCAAAAGGAGCTAATTACACGCATTAGGAACAGATATCTAGGCTCAAAGAGTCTAGCATATCACAGCAAGCCAGTTAGAACTGTCGGCTTACTTTCAGGATAGTCTTATGAGCTTTCGGAGACATACTCAACAGGCTCGGATTCTAACCCAGAAGCTGGTTGAATTTATTAATGATTCGGTAAGTAAGAAAGCTTGACCTTATTTGTGACCTTGCCACGGGGAGATAAAGTCTAAGCTTCCCTCTTCTACTCCTTGTAACGTACAATACCGGCCATAACTTCTGTCCCAAAGCGCGTCGGCGACGCGAAATCGCGTCGAAAACGCCGTTTTCGTTCGGAGTGGACTTTTTAAGAACCTGAAAAAACCATTCGATTCCTCTCGATGAGGAGATTCCGATTATATGTTCAGACTTGAGAAAAACTCGAGTCTTAACCTAGTTATAGCCTATTTTACCTAAAAGGAGTCAAAATCTTTGTGAGTGGTTACTTTCTGAATCTGAAAACACCAATCGCTTTCTCTCGTCGTCCTGATTCCAAAAATGTTTTCAAGTTCAGAAAATGTTACTTCTTGATATAGTTATGGCGGCATATTTCTGCCCACCCAAAGAGTAGGAATGCTCCACCAATGGCGAAACTTGAACGTGAGCATCACCAGTAGACTTGTGTTATAGTTCTGACTCCATAGCTGTATCTGTACCTGGAAAAGTGTGAGATCTGACTCTTAATCTTTCTTAGTTTCATATGAACTCGGTTTTGGCGATGGTCTCCCTTCAATTTCTCGGTTCTCCGCGCTCTCCACGCTTTTGCTCTCTCTCTGACGCATTCCTCGCTGCCTGTGCTGCCTCGCTCGAAGACAGTCCCCAAAACCGAATAGAATTCGAGGAGCGGAGACGGAGTGGAGAGTCAGTATTATGAAAGCCCGGTATCTGAAAGACCAAAGGTCGAAATGGGAGAGGAGTAAAGATCATGGGTGTTCTCTGAGATATTGCTATAGCGAGACGGAACGCTGGTCGACTCAGAAAGGAAAGCAGTTATCTGAACAGGTGCATCAGCATCAAGAGACAATCGGAACAGGAGTTAGCGTTATGGGTGGTTTGCCCCTGGTTTACTAAACCCTATTCTCACATCACGGTGAGTAATTCAGTGGTTATAGACCACTCAGCCAGCGCGCGCGGTCGCGGCGCGCACAGCATTGATTCGTTTCCCACTCATAATTGAGCACTCTTCCAGGAATGCGGATGTAAAATCATGTCATAAAAGAAAAGTATCGCATCCTCGTTTAATGAGAAAATGCATTTTCACTAGTTGAGAAAAATCCTCCGTATTAGCTCAATTTAAAAAGAAATATCCAACAGTGCCATTCTGAAAATTTTCTGTTATCGGTCAGTGATTCCGCGGATGCACACCACCCAGTCAGCGCGCGCGGTTCCGAAGCGCACAGCATTTATTCGTTTCCCAGGCGAAGGGTGTGACTCATCATTGAGCAATCTTCCGGGAATCATTCAGAAGCAGGAAAATATTGAATCCACATTTATTAGCAAAAAAACATTTTTACCAGGTGAGTAAAATACTTCAACAGAGATCGCAAAAATATCTACAATTAAGGAAACAACAACTGAACACAGGTTTCCAACCAATTAACAAAAGTTACTCTTTCCAATCGAACGCTTGGTTTTCCTGGCCAGCCGCTCCCTGAAGCTCATTGGGATCATTCAACCCGCGGATGTTCTTGCGCAGACGACGTGCTCTGCAGTTGAGCGAGTCCAACGCTCTCTTCCACATCTGCTCTCGGAGGTGGGCGGGTACGTCGAAAAACTTATACAAGCACTAAAAAAGGTTCTAAGAGGTTATTGTATATCCATATAAAAATTTTCAAACTCACCTTCTGCATGAATTGCACTTTATCCGCGGACTGCACGCGGTCATCCAGTGCTTGGTCCAGCACGCCCGTTTGATCTTCGTAGATCATTTCTTCGAGTTTTCTCACAAACTTTAGCGGATTTTGTTATGTCTGTTAAAATATTTTTTCTACCTTGATACAATTGTGATTTTTGCTAATAAAACGGGGATTCAATACTTTACTGGTGCTGAATGATGGCCGAAGAGTGCACAAAGATGAGTCACACCCTTCGCCTGGGAAACAAATAAATGCGTTCTATTGGAAAGAGTAACTCTTATTAATTGGTTAGAAACCTGTGCTCAGTTGTTGTTTCCTTAATTGTAGATATTTTTGCAATTTCTGTTGAAGTATTTTACTCACCTGGTAAAAATGTGTTTTTTGCTAATAAATGTGGATTCAATATTTTCCTGGTACTGAATGATTCTCGGAAGATTGCTCAATGATGAGTCACACCCTTCGCCTGGGAAACGAATAAATGCTGTGCGCGTCGGAACCGCGCGCGCTGACTGGGTGGTGTGCATCCGCGGAATCACTCACCAACAACAGAGAATTTTCAGAATGGCACTGTTGGATATTCCTTTTTAAATTGAGGTAATGCGGATAATTTTCCTCAACTAGGTGAGAATGCATCTTTTTTATAAAACGTGGATCCGATACTTTCCTTGTATGCATTCCCGGAAGATTGCTCAATGATGAGTCATTCCCTTCGCCTGGGAAACGAATGAATGCTGTGCGCGCCGCGGCCGCGCGCGCTGGCTGAGTGGTCTATAACCACTGAATTACCCACCGTAGTGTGAGAATAGGGTTTAGCAAACCAGGGGCAAACCACCCATAACGCTAACCCCTGTTCCGATTCTCTCTTGATGCTGATGCACCTGTTCAGATAACTGCTTTCCTTTCTGAGTCGACCAGCGTTCCGTCTCGCTATAGCAATATCTCAGAGAACACCCATGATGTTTACTCCTCTCCCATTTCGACGTTTGGTCTTTCAGATAGCGGGCTTTCATAATACTGACTCTCCACTCCGTCTCCGCTCCTCGAATTCTATTCGGTTTTGGGGGACTGTCTTCGAGCGAGGCAGTACAGGCAGCGAGGAGTGCGTCAGAGAGAGGAGAGCAATAGCGTGGAGAGCGCGGAGAACCGAGAAATTGAAGGGAGACCATCGCCAAAACCGAGTTCATATGAAACTAAGAAAGATTTAGAGTCAAATCTCACACTTTTCGAGGTACAGAGACAGCTATGGAGTCAGAACTATAACACAAATCTACTGGTGATGCTCACGTTCAAGTTTCGCCATTGGTGGAGCATTCCTACTCTTTGGGTGGGCGAAATATGCCATAACTATATCAAGATGTAACATTTTTCTGAACTTGAAAACATTTTTGGAATCAGGACGACGAGAGAAAGCGATTGGTGTTTTCAGATTCAGAAAGTAACCACTCACAAAGATTTTGACTCCTTTTAGGGAAAATTGGCTATAACTAGGTTAAGACTAGAGTTTTTCTCAAGTCTGAACATATAATCGGAATCTCCTCATCGAGAGGAATCGAATGGTTTTTTCAGGTTCTCAAAAAGTCCACTCCGAATGAAAACGGCGTTTTCGACGCGATTTCGCGTCGCCGACGCGCTTTGGGACAGAAGTTATGACCGGTATTGTAGGTTTCGAAAAACTTCACTGGTTCTATAGACAATTTCCTAGTGAGAATCTTGAACATCATCATTATATCAGCTCTTTCTCGCCTTCTATAAAGGGTAGGCAATCTTAGGATCCTAGCCCTATCGGCACCATTAGGCACCTGGGCATAAGTAAGACCACCGCACCTAATCACTAGTTTGCGAGTGTAGTTATTCTGAACGGTTTCCAAGAGATCAATGTCCCTCTTTTTCACTGGGTTGAAAACTGTGATCCCACTCTCGAGGATGGGTCTGACATAGGTTTTGTAGGCTCGTAAAAGTACCTGAGGATTTTTACTCTTCAATGTCTTGAAAGGATTGTAAGTGCGAAAGTTCGCTTTTCTTACCAAATTTCTGTAATGCGGCCTGAAACTCAGGTTCTTGGATACAAGAAAACCTAGGTCTCTTACTTCTGGAACAGATCGTAGAGTTTGACCATTTAACGTGTAGTTATAGTCAGTACCATGATTATGAATATTGCCTTCAATTCGTAGGAGACTGGATTTCTCTATAGCTAGAAGAAGCTCCCATGTTTCCGCCCAATGACCTATGTAATCAATTGAGCCCTGTATCGCTTCGCAATATTCGCTATTTACCACTTTTCTATAAATTTTCATGTCATCTGCGTACATCATAAAGGTGACACCAAATCGTGAAACCGAGTTAAGAAACTCAAAGGTGTAAATAAGGAAGAACAAGGGTGAGAGCACCCCTCCCTGAGGAACACCACTGTAGGCTGAATAGACCGGGGAGTAACATCCTTTCAGTTTGACTTGATATGTTCGATTGGAGAGAAAATTCTGTGCCCAACTTATTAATCTGGGTTGTATACCAATGACTGCCACTTTTTAAGTAACTTTTGTGTTGGAATTTTATCAAATGCTTTTGAAAAATCAAAATAAATGTCATCTATTGGGCTCCTATTCTCCATATTGCGCGTCCAATCATTTAAAGGCATCGTACGCGCTGAAATCCACTTTCCATTTTTTATGCTCAATCCCTTCCTCGGGCCCCTGTGAGAACGTACAACGAGCTTGGCTGCTCAAAAAAAGTCCCATTGTGAGCATAGAGGAAGTGGAAAGTAAGGAATTCCGTTAAAAGGGGCCGGCACTTCCGTCAGTCATTTGGCACTTTTCGCAATATTTGAGCAAAACGTCGTGTCGCTAAGTACAGGGCATGCCACTGTACGCTGACGCACCGTCGGACGAAAGTGGCATTATCGACTGGAAATTTCTCGTCACACAACGAGCGATTGCTTCCAACGCTGCGCCAATGGACGAATTGTAGAACTGTTCCTTGCGCCCTCCGCGTAACTATCCCGAGTCGAAGCCGGCGCGAATTTCGAATGATTTTCAGAAGTTTTTTTAAAACGTTTTTTCTTGAAAAGTTAACGTTTTTGAGCGGGCTTTTCGCTACCTCTAGTCACTATAGGGGGCTAACAACTCAAAAACGCTTAAAAACGAAACATGGTTTTCAGCGTGTACGATGCCTTCAAGGAACTGATCAGTGATGTCTCAACTGACCTGCCTTTCAGGAATCCGAACTGATTTTCCGAAATGATATTATTCTGCTCGAGGTGTCTAGTAAGGTGTTTTTTTAAACTATATTCTCGAAAGTTCGGGCGAAAATGGAGGTTACGCTCACAGGTCTGTAATTCCTAGGATCGTTAAGTTGGTTTTTTTAGCAATCGGGGTGATAAATGCGTGTTTCCATCTTTTGGGCACATCAGCTTTCATACAGCTTAAATTAAACCTCCTCTTGAACAAAATGTGTTCAAGAGGATACAATATCAAGTGAAGAATTTTCTTTATGAAACTAAGAGGAATGCAGTTCGGGGATACTGAGTAAGAGTTTGGCCACTTTGATAAAAGTTCGAAAATTTCATCCTTATGAAACCACAAGGAATGATCCATTTGAGCATGACAGGGTAGTGAAAAGTCTTCAGACAAAACTGGCTCCGGGTCAACTTCCTGAGGAACACTGAACATTTTCTGGAACTCGATTGCCAAAAGATTAGCTTTGTCAATGGGAGAAGAAAGCACGCTCCCGTTCTCCTCGGTGAGGTTAGGAATAGAGTTATTGTTCCCGCTGCGGGAACTCACGTATCTAAAGAGCCAATCTCTGAAAATTTAGCTTCCTGGCAAAAGTAACGATTTGGTAATGCTATTTATGAGTCGAAAGAGTTTCAAAAATATCTTGAAATATCGTAAAAAATGATTTGGCGTAGAATAGCCTGAAGTAGTAAAAAAGCTAGGAAATGAAGTGAAATAACTAAAAATACGATTTGGAGGTCATAAATAAACTAACTAGCGATAAGTAAAGACAGACGGATCAGATTTCACAAGCTTCTCCGTTAAACTTATCAAAGCAAAATCAAGCGCGATATGGAATGGAGCGTTGCGTTAACCTAGCTTAACCTATGCTAGTTCCCGTATTACAGATTTCGAAAATGGCTTAATGTTTCCGTTGCGCGCTTGATTTTGCTTTGATAAGTTTAACGGAGAAGCTTGTGAAATCTGATCCGTCTGTCTTTACTTATCGCTAGTTAGTTTATTTATGACCTCCAAATCGTATTTTTAGTTATTTCACTTCATTTCCTAGCTTTTTTTACTACTTCAGGCTATTCTACGCCAAATCATTTTTACGACTAGTGACCCTTCGGGTCCCTAGCCCGTGGCAGCCACGTGACATGAAGGTGCGTGCCCCCTGGCAGTAGTACAGCTGCGCATTTTGAAAAACGAGCAGACAGACACGAAAGCATTTGAACTCTTAAATGTTTCAAATTCTTCAATCAACCTGCGTTCATAGGTGGTGGCACGCAATGACGACACGTATAACTTGCACACCCGTACCTTTCCGCCGTCGCCCTCTGGCGCCGGTCATTTCTCGCTTACACCCAAAATGGCTACCGTTTCATAACTCTTAGCAGAGAGCGAGCTTTGTGAAACGGAATTCCAACTTCGTCGTCTCCGGCTTTGCTGGCTGCCCTCCATGTAGTATTCGTTCGGCTTCGCCGAACGATGGGCCGGCTTTGCCGGCCACGCTCCCTCTACGTAGTATTCGTTCGGCTTCGCCGAACGATAGGCCGACTTCGCCAGCCACCCCTCGTGTAGTATTCGTTCGGCTTCGCCGGCCACACTCCATGTAATATTCGTTCGGCTTCGCCGAACTACAGGCCGGCTTCGCCGGCCACCCTCCGTCTAGGTAGTATTCGCTCGTCTCCGCCAAACGATGGGCCGGCTTCGCCGACCCCCTTCCTCTACGCAGTATTCGTTCAGCTTCGCCGAACGATGGGCCGGCTTCGCCGGCTACCCTCCCTCTAGGTAGCATTCGTTCGGCTTCGCCTAAGGATGGGCCGGCTTCGCCAGCCACCCCTCGTGTATTAGTCGTTCGGCTTCGCCAGCCACCCTCGTGTAGTATCTGTTCGGCTTCGCCGGCCACACTCCATGTAATATTCGTTCGGCTTCGCCGAACTACAGGCCGGCTTCGCCGGCCACCCTCCGTCTAGATAGTATTCGCTCGTCTCCGCCGAACGATGGGCCGGCTTCGCCGGCCACCCTCCCTCTAGTTAGTATTCGTTTGGCTCCACCGAACGATGGGCCGGCTTCGCCAGCCACCCTCCCTCTACATTGTATTCGCTCGGCTTCGCCGACCCCCTCCCTTTACGTGGTATTCGTTTGGCTTCACAGAACGATGGGCCGGCTTCGCCGGCCACCCTCCCTCTAGTTAGTATTCGTTTGGCTCCACCAAACGATGGGCCGGCTTCGCCGGCCCCCCTCTCTCTAGGTAGCATTCGCCCGTCTCCGCCGAACGATGGGCCGGCTTCGTCGACCCCCTTCCTCTACGCAGTATTCGTTCGGCTTCGCCGAACGATGGGCCGGCTTTTCCGGCCACCCTCCGTCTAGGTAGTATTCGCTCGTCTCCGCCGAACGATGGGCCGGCTTCGCCGGCCACCCTCCCTCTAGTTAGTATTCGTTTGGCTCCACCAAACGAAGGGCCGGCTTCGCCCGCCACCCTCCCTCTACATTGTATTCGCTCGGCTTCGCCGACCCCCTCCCTTTACGTGGTATTCGTTTGGCTTCACAGAACGATGGGCCGGCTTCGCCGGCCACCCTCCCTCTAGTTAGTATTCGTTTGGCTCCACCAAACGATGGGCCGGCTTCGCCGGCCACCCTCTCTCTAGGTAGCATTCGCCCGTCTCCGCCGAACGATGGGCCGGCTTCGTCGACCCCCTTCCTCTACGCAGTATTCGTTCGGCTTCGCCGAACGATGGGCCGGCTTCGCCGGCAACCCTCGGTGTAGTATTCGTTCGGCTCCGCCGAAAGATGGGCCGGCTTCGCCGGCCACCCTCCGTGTAGTATTCGTTCGGCGTCGCCGAACAAAGGGCCGGCTTCGCCGACCCCCTCTCTCTACATTGTATTCGCTCGGCTTCGCCGACCCCCTACTTTTACGTGGTATTCGTTCGGCGTCACAGAACGATGGGCCGGCTTCGCCGGCCACCCTCCCTCTAGTTAGTATTCGTTTGGCTCCACCGAACGATGGGCCGGCTTCGCCGGCCACCCTCTCTCTAGGTAGTATTCGCCCGTCTCCGCCGAACGATGGGCCGGCTTCGCCGACCCCCTTCCTCTACGCAGTCTTCGTTCGGCTTCGCCGAACGATGGGCCGGCTTTGCCGGCCACCCTCCCTCTACGTAGTATTCGTTCGGCTTCGCCTAAGGATGGGCCGGCTTCGCCAGCCACCCCTCGTGTAGTAGTCGTTCGGCTTCGCCAGCCACCCCTCGTGTAGTATTCGTTCGGCTTCGCCGACCACACTCCATGTGATATTCGTTCGGCTCCGCCGAACGATAGGCCGGCTTCGCCGGCAACCCTCGGTGTAGTATTGGTTCGGTTTCGCCGAAAGATGGGCCGGCTTCGCCGGCCACCCTCCGTCTAGGTAGTATTCGCTCGTCTCCGCCGAACGATGGGCCGGCTTCGTCGACCCCCTTCCTCTACGCAGTATTCGTTCAGCTTCGCCGAACGATGGGCCGGCTTTTCCGGCCACCCTCCGTCTAGGTAGTATTCGCTCGTCTCCGCCGAACGATGGGCCGGCTTCGCCGGCCACCCTCCCTCTAGTTAGTATTCGTTTGGCTCCACCAAACGATGGGCCCGGCTTCGCCGGCCACCCTCCTCTACATTGTATCTGCTTCGGCTTCGCCGATCCTCCCTTTACGTGGTATTCGTTCGGCTTCACAGAACGATGGGCCGGCTTCGCCGGCCACCCTCCCTCTAGTTAGTATTCGTTTGCTCCACCAAACGATGGGCCGGCTTCGCCGGCCACCCTCTCTCTAGGTAGCATTCGCCCGTCTCCGCCGAACGATGGGCCGGCTTCGTCGACCCCCTTCCTCTACGCAGTATTCGTTCGGCTTCGCCGAACGATGGGCCGGCTTCGCCGGCAACCCTCAGTGTAGTATCCGTTCGGCTTCGCCGAAAGATGGGCCGGCTTCGCCGGCCACCCTCCGTGTAGTATTCGTTCGGCGTCGCCGAACGAAGGGCCGGCTTCGCCGACCCCCTCTCTCTACATTGTATTCGCTCGGCTTCGCCGACCCCCTACTTTTACGTGGTATTCGTTCGGAGTCACAGAACGATGGGCCGGCTTCGCCGGCCACCCTCCTCTAGTTAGTATTCGTTTGGCTCCACTGAACGATGGGCGGCTTCGCCGGCCACCCTCTCTAGGTAGTATTCGCCCGTCTCCGCCGAACGATGGGCCGGCTTCGCCGACCCCCTTCCTCTACGCCGCAGTTCTCGTTCGGCTTCGCCGAACGATGGGCCGGCTTTGCCGGCCACCCTCCTCTACGTAGTATTCGTTCGCCTTCGCCTAAGGTTGGCCGGCTTCGCCACCCACCCCTCGTGTAGTAGTCGTTCGGCTTCGCCAGCCACCCCTCGTGTAGTATTCGTTCGGCTTCGCCGACTACACTCCATGTGATATTCGTTCGGCTCCGCCGAACGATAGGCCGGCTTCGCCGACCCCCTTCCTCTACGCAGTATTTGGTCGGCTTCGCCGAACGATGGGCCGCCTTCGCCGGCAACCCTCGGTGTAGTATTGGTTCGGTTTCGCCGAAAGATGGGCAGGCTTCGCCGGCCACCCTCCGTGTAGTATTTGTTCGGCTTCGCCGCACGAAGGGCCGGCTCGCGACCCCCTTCCTCTACGCAGTATTCCTTCGCTTTCGTCGAACCACGCGCCGGCTTCGCCGGCAACCCTCGGTGTAGTATTGGTTCGGTTTCGCCGAAAGATGGGCCGGCTTCGCCGGCCACCCTCCGTGTAGTATTCGTTCGGCTTCGCCGAACGAAGGTCCGGCTTCGCCGACCCCTCTCTCTACATTGTATTCTGCTCGGCTTCGCCGACCCCCCTCCCTTTACGTGGTATTCGTTCGGCTTCACAAACGATTGAAGCGGCTTCGCCGGCCACCCTCCTCTAGCTAGTATTCGCTCGTCTCCGCCGAACGATGGGCCGGCTTCGCCGGCCACCCTCCTCTAGTTAGTATTCGTTTGGCTCCACCAAACGATGGGCGGCTTCGCCGGCCACCCTCTCTCTAGGTAGCATTCACCCGTCTCCGCCGAACGATGGGCCGGCTTCGTCGACCCCTTCCTCTACGCAGTATTCGTTCGGCTTCGCCGAACGATCAGCGGCTTCGCCGGCAACCCCGGTGTAGTATTCTGTTCGGCTTCGCCGAAAGATGGGGCCGGCTTCGCCGGCCACCCTCCGTGTAGTATTCGTTCGGCGTCGCCGAACGAAGGGCCGGCTTCGCCGACCCCCTCTCTCTACATTGTATTCGCTCGGCTTCGCCGACCCCTACTTTACGTGGTATTCGTTCGGCGTCACAGAACGATGGCGCGGGCTTCGCCGGCCACCCTCCCTCTAGTTAGTATTCGTTTGGCTCCACTGAACGATGGCCGGCTTCGCCGGCCACCCTCTCTAGGTAGTATTCGCCCGTCTCCGCCGAACGATGGGCCGGCTTCGCCGACCCCTTCCTCTACGCAGTCTTCGTTCGGCTTCGCCGAACGATGGGCCGGCTTTGCCGGCCAACCTCCCTCTACGTAGTATTCGTTCGGCTTCGCCTGGATGGGCCGGCTTCGCCAGCCACCCCTCGTGTAGTAGTCGTTCGGCTTCGCCAGCCACCCCTCGTGTAGTATTTGTTCGGCTTCGCCGACCACACTCCATGTGATATTCGTTCGGCTCCGCCGAACGATAGGCCGGCTTCGCCGACCCCCTTCCTCTACGCAGTATTCGTTCGGCTTCGCCGAACGATGGGCCGGCTTCGCCGGCAACCCTCGGCGTAGTATTGGTTCGGTTTCGCCAAAAGAGGGGCCGGGTTCGCCGGCCACCCTCCGTCTAGGTAGTATTCGCTCGTCTCCGCCGAACGATGGGCCGGCTTCGTCGACCCCTTCCTCTACGCAGTATTCGTTCAGCTTCGCTGAACGATGGGCCGGCTTTTCCGGCCACCCTCCGTCTAGGTAGTATTCGCTCGTCTCCGCCGAACGATGAAGCGGCTTCGCCGGCCACCCTCCCTCTAGTTAGTAATCGTTTGGCTCCACCAAACGATGGGCCGGCTTTGCCGGCCACCCTCCTCTACATTGTATTCGCTCGGCTTCGCCGACCCCTCCCTTTACGTGGTATTCGTTCGGCTTCACAGAACGATGGGCCGGCTTCGCCGGCCACCCTCCTCTAGTTAGTATTCGTTTGGCTCCACCAAACGATGGGCCGGCTTCGCCGGCCACCCTCTCTAGGTAGCATTCGCCCGTCTCCGCCGAACGATGGGCCGGCTTCGTCGACCCCTTCCTCTACGCAGTCTTCGTTCGGCTTCGCCGAACGATGGGCCGGCTTTGCCGGCCACCCTCCCTCTACGTAGTATTCGTTCGGCTTCGCCTAAGGATGGGCCGGCTTCGCCGGCAACCCCTCGTGTAGTAGTCGTTCGGCTTCGCCAGCCACCCTCGTGTAGTATCTGTTCGGCTTCGCCGACCACACTCCATGTGATATTCGTTCGGCTCCGCCGAACGATAGGCGGCTTCGCCGACCCCTTCCTCTACGCAGTATTCGTTCGGCTTCGCCGAACGATGGGCCGGCTTCGCCGGCAACCCTCGGTGTAGTATTGGTTCGGTTTCGCCGAAAGATGGGCCGGCTTCGCCGGCCACCCTCCGTCTAGGTAGTATTCGCTCGTCTCCGCCGAACGATGGGCCGGCTTCGTCGACCCCCTTCCTCTACGCAGTATTCGTTCAGCTTCGCCGAACGATGGGCCGGCTTCGCCGGCCACCCTCCGTCTAGGTAGTATTCGTTTGGCTCCACCAAACGATGGGCCGGCTTCGCCGGCCACCCTCCCTCTACATTGTATTCGCTCGGCTTCGCCGACCCCCTCCCTTTACGTGGTATTCGTTCGGCTTCACAGAACGATGGGCCGGCTTCGCCGGCCACCCTCCCTCTAGTTAGTATTCGTTTGGCTCCACCAAACGATGGGCCGGCTTCGCCGGCCAACCTCTCTCTAGGTAGCATTCGCCCGTCTCCGCCGAACGATGGGCCGGCTTCGTCGACCCCCTTCCTCTACGCAGTATTCGTTCGGCTTCGCCGAACGATGGGCCGGCTTGGCGGGCCACCCTTAATGTATTATTCGCTCATGTTCGCCGAGCGATCTCTCTCTAGGTAGTAATCTTTCGGCATCGCCGAACGATTGGCCGGCTTGGCGGGCCACCCTCCATGTATTATTCGCTCATGTTCGCCGAGCGATGGGCAGGCTTCGCCTGCCACCCTCCGTGTAATATTGGTTCAGCTTCACCGAACAATAGGCCGGGCCACCCTTCCTCCACGTAGTATTCGTTTGGAATCGCAGAACGATGGGCCGGCTTTTCCGGACACCCTTCCTCTGTGTAGTATTCGTTCGGCTTCGCCGACCACCCTCCGTCTAATGTTCGTTCAGCTTCACCGAATGATGGTCCGGGCCACCCTCCCTCTACGTAGTATTCGTTCGGCATCGCAGAACGATGGGCCGGCTTTGCCGACCCCCTCCGTTCACGTGGTATTAGATTGGCTTCGCCGAACGACGGGCCGGCTTAGCGGGCCACCCTTCGTGTGGTATTCGTTCGGCTTCGCCGGCCACCCTCCGTGTAGTATTCGTACGGCATCGCAGAAAGATGGGCCGGCTTTGCCCACCTCCCTCTCTCTACGTAGTATTCGTTCGCCCTCGCCGAACGATGGGCCATCTTGGCGGGCCACCCTCCATGTAATATTCGATCGGCTCCGCCGAGCGATGGGCAGGCTTTGTCGGTCACAACCTGTGTAGTATTCGTTCGGCTTCGCCAAACGACGGGCCGGCTTGGCGGGCCACCCTTCGTGTAGTATTCGTTCGACTTCGCCGGTCACCCTCCGTATGGTATTCGTGCGGCTTCGCAGGCCACCCTACATGTAGTATTCGTTTGGCTTTGCCAAACGATAGGAAATTCGCGCCTGATGTGCCTTTGGATGGTTGCGCTGGAGCGCGTATGTATGACGCGAGCGCAAGAAACAGTTACCCAATTTGTCCATATGCGGACCGTCGGCTTCAATCAGGCGTGAGGATTCAGCCTTTCTCTCAATGATGTAAGTATACAATCAGTTATAGATGTTTAATGAAACTGACAATTCAGAAAAAAGTAAGGATTATCTGATTAGGTTCATAGTTAGTAAAGTTAAACGGATTATCTGATTTCGACATTAATAATTTCACGTAAATTCCTTCCAGTTTGTTTGAACGTCCGCCGCATGAATATTTTTTCTGCCAGTGGAAATAGTCATCTGTGATTGATCTCCTCTTTTTTTTCACAAAAATCAGCGGATTTTTTCAGATTTAAAACAGCTAAAATACCCTGAAAATCATTATTGAATTCTTTGGAAAAAACTTAGTTGTAAAATTTTCACCGGAAAGTTCTGCGATCTTATCAACTTCTTCGTGAAAAAATCTTTGTTTTCTCACAGACAAAAATCCGATAAAAAAGAATGCGCCACGTGAAAAAGATTTTTTTGCTAAACATCTTGCATTTTCTTCTGTCGAAAAATCTAATGAAGAATTTTTGGGCACAATGCTCACCATGAAAGTTTTTTCTGACTATTATTTTTTCGAAATAAATTTTGTTTCTTTTCAAATTTGCTTGTTCATTCAGAGGTCTCCTGCAAATTTTCATGACTCCGTAGTGAAAAATACTTCAGCAAAAAATTGGGAAAAAATGAGCGTGTAGAAATTAGGAGAAAATGAGCGTGAAGTGCAGAAATCTCTCCATTTTTTTGAAAAAGGGCTGAAATGTCCGTCTTTCTAAATGAAAATCGTTCAAAAATTCTTTGAAAAATCTGGCTGCAAAACCTCCCACAAAATTTCTCGTAAAAATGACAAAGCAACAAAACAGAACAAAGAAAAAAACGAAAAACAAAAAGTCAAAATAAAAAAATAAGCACAGAACAAGAAAAATAGAGCACATAAGTGAAAAAAACGGCTTAGCGGGCGAAAGCGCTGCAAAATCGAAGTGTTTATATTAGCCGCGAACAAAATGTAGAGTAACCAGATCGCCAAAACCTTGAAAACGTAAGAAATGGAGCAAAATGGTGCAAACGGAAATGAAAATGATCAGCTGCGAAGCGCCGCGCGCGACACGCCGCGCTGCGTATCGACAATGCTGAAGAGTTCAGGCGCGGCCGATTCCGCGGATTTCTCGTCGCGCCGTTCCCATTCTTTATATATAGGATATTTCAAGATATTTTTGAAACTTTTTCGACTCATATAGCATTACCAAATCGTTACTTTTGCCAGGAAGCTAAATTTTCAGAGATTTCACATATTTTTCCCAAAGGTTTTCCGGAACCCTGAGTGGCTGTGTTTACAGGCATAGAAATGGCTATAGAAACACAGGCAACTGAGAAGATGTGGTAGGCAATTGCGAAGTTATCGGAGAACCTGCTACAATGTGCGGAGTAGGATTAGATGCACGCCGCTGAGCTCGCAGCTTATCTCTTTCACTTTTAGGAAGAGAGGGTCTAATATAGACACCCTTCATCCTCGTGAATGATTTCAGCCAGTGAGCTCTACGGAGGATCAGACCACTATAGAATGATGCAGGCATAACAATTTTCAATAACCGTGGCCTTGAAGGATTAGGTCGGCCCGTCCTAAAAATAGAAGTGGGTTGACATTCGACTCTCAAATGGTCAAGAATATTACAAATGCAAACTGTATCATAGCTAATCCTATTGGAAGGCACTTGATCTACGGACTCAGTGATACCAGACACGACAACAGACCTACTACGCTCGTGTTCTTCAAACGAGGATTCAGACACAGCAGTAACAGGCGCAGTGGCAACATCATTAACAGGACTCTGAGGCGGCACAACAATTGGTACAAACTGACGTTTATCTAACAGATCTCTCAATCTCCCATTCTCGGCCGTAAGTGAATCCACCTTGGCCTCTAACTCCCTATTCCTAACAACGAGATAATCCATCTGCAGCTTTGAGTCATACAAGTGAAGTAACATATCTCTCGAGTGACTGGGCAGCGACTCATCACCACGGACCATATCCACCACAGTATCAAGAGAAGCTGGTCCACCAGAGGCTGCTCCATTAGAGGCTGCTCCATTAGTCATAGCAGCGGCAGCGGCTTTCGACGTAGCACGAGTTCCCACCATTGTGGATAATAGCAATTCAGAAGAACAGCACAGCACCGAAAGAACAGGTGTAACGTACGATGTTAGGAAAGGTAGACCTCGAACGGCGGCTTACATAAACGTATTGAATGTTGTCCCTCGCCGCAAGGGTATGAGCAGATCGATAGTAGAACCACGAGCCAGGATAACGTAGATATAGTAGTTCCGTGCAATAGTCGTACACGAGCAAGTTATCCGTTATATATAGAGATATACCACTAGCACAATCAACCAGCACCCAGTGAAGAAAACCTCAAACTTGGGTAATTGAACATGTTTTTGTCAGAAAATATGCAAACCTTTTCTCATGGAAATGTTATTCTGGCCTGCTTTTGCACTTCTTTTTTTCAGAGTTTTCCATGGTCAGGAAAACTAAATGTTCTGCACCTCATGTTCGCTTCGAAGTGGAAAGGTAGGCCTATCATTTGTGTCTAGTTGTTTTTGTCAGAAATTGTTGCATCAAAGTCAAAGTGCTTCGATTGAAACGTCGTCAATAATATCATTTATTAGTGGGCCCACCATTTCGATACAATTTTCCCGATTTCTGGACTCTTGCTCATTTGATGGTGGGTATATAGGAATAATGACTGACAGTCCTTAAAGTTGCCTTTCATATTTTGGAAAACATATCAGAATTGTGCTCAGCATTACAAAGCTAACATCCAGGCAAAGTTTCCGCCACTTTGTAATCTGCTAGAGTAACGCTATGCCCGAGATTGAATGTTCATTAATCAATCAAGCTAGAAATAGCAGCTGCTATCAGTGGCGAATAAAACCTGCACGCTGGGTTGCCGCGCAACTCACACTTCGCTTTCTACCGCTCCGCGACTTTTGAACATAGGGTTGAAACCATGGGAAAGGTGAAATCCAGACTTAAAGCCTAGCGTGCTCGGATGAGTCCGTGCGGAGTTAGCAGCGGAGCGGTCGGTCATGACAAAGTATAACAGTAATAAGGAAACTTTGCAATGATAATCCCGATAAGCTTTACTTCGGCCGGCTCAAAACGAGAGAACTCGGCTATATGTATGGTAGCATTGACGAAATTTTAGCAAAATTGAGAGGGAGTCTTGAGTTCACGTTGGAATTCGCAGTTCTAAAATGAAGGCGGAGCGAGTAGATTCCTGTAGTTTTTTTAAATTTCCCGCCACTAAACGAGCGGGCGTGCGTGCTGCTCCCTCCATCTCTTCTCCCCTTTCTCGCTGTCTCTAGCTTTTGCTCCTCACCAGCGGAACCAGAGTAATTCGTTTTTGCACAGCATACATGAGTGAGCAGAGGCTATCACAATAATGCCATGAAATTGAACGAAAAAAAAAGAGTTACAGTCGGCACGGATCGGATATTTTCGGTTTCGCTCTGATGGTTGGCGCAAGCCTGGTGCCCGCATTTTTTAACGTTTGTCCACCGATTTTGCGCCAACTGTCAATAGGTAACTAAAAGTGCGATCCGTATCGACTGCATTTAAGCGATCCATGATATACTAAATGATGTGATACAGTGGTAAAATAATTGCGACATCTGGAAAAAGGATTCAAACGCAGGAGAAAATGAGGAAAAACGCGTCCACATAGTCCAGAAACCGGGATGAGCGGACTGCAGACGTTCCAATTTGCCGATTGTCGACAATTTTCAGAGTTCCGATTTCCTTGTCCCAAAATCGAGATGGTAATTTTCTGTCCGATTTTCCATTTTCAAACACTGAAAAAACGTGGGTATGGTAAAAAAAACTGTCATAAATCACACACTAAGATTGACCATGGGTTCAGGTCCTTCTGTCCGCTCTCTGAAGAGGGATTCATCTGCGCCTATCAGTTATCGCCCCCATCTGCTGAAGAGTGTTTTTCTCTTTTACAATCCTTTCTTTGAAAGTTCTGTTGTCGCTCAATTGTGGATGTTTTGTATTCTCACTAATTTTTTCCAGGGCTCAATCGGAGAAAAATAGCTGACCTTGGATCTTGTGCATGCTGAATTCCCTCGTGAACGAATTGGTGCATTACTAGTAATGTGAGTTTCAAAAATACTCTGTTTCCTCTCCCGTTTTTAATCTCGTTAGTTCGACCGACTTAAAGTTGGGTTTTCAGTAGGGTGTAAATGCCGGGTGTAAAAAAAATGCTTGTGCAGATCGGCATCAGGGGCCGTATGCACATCTCTCCCCGAACGTCCCCGCGAAGTCACTCTGTGATTGGTCATCAGACGAAACTGACCAATCATGTATGGCCTTTGCGGGGACGGGGACGCTCGGGGAGAGATGTGCATACGGCCCCAGGGTTGAGCAGGGTTGCGACTCGTCTCAACGGAGGGTCGTAAAATTTTTGGAGAATTTTTGAAAAAGAAAATTTGGAGGGGGGCTCGTAAAATTTTTTAAGAAAGAGGGGAATTTTCTTCAAACCTCTTGGTAAGCTAAAATGAGGTAGCAATAGTCGCCCATAGTTATTCGGTGTCCTGAATGTTATTTGGATGTCTATTTTTCGAGGGGGGGGGATTGGAAAAAATTTTCAAATTCTTCCAAGTTGTGGTCAACACGGGAGGGAGTCGTAGCTCCGCCGAAAATTGACGCAACGGCCTGCTCAACCCTGATCGGCATGGTCTTGGGGTTTCTGTAATAAAAAGCGTATCCTACGGATCAGTTAGATTTTCTAGAGAGGGCGGAAGGGACTTCAATCGATAATGCGGTGGGGAAAGGTGCCGCTCTCCGGTATTCGGTCGTGGATTGCACACGTGGATTTTTTTCCATGAATTCTAGCATGGATGCGAAATCGTTCCTGATCTTTCCGAAGAGGTTGGAACTCCTGGGGCCGGATGCATCAACGCGCCGGGTTGGGGCAGGGCAGTCAGCACCTTTGACGATCGCAGTGCGAGGGCAGTAGATCATCTACTCAATCGTGCTCCAGCAGTGTTTTTCGCTGCTCTAGCTGCCCCAGTCTCCGAGCTGGGGCAGCAGGGGCACGATTGATTTTGTGAGCTTTGAAGATCTTCACGGGCGCAGACTGCCCTGCCCCAATCCGGTCTGTTGATGCATTTGGCATCTGGGCAGGACCACTTTTGGTGACCAAAATATTCGAAAAACCTGAAAAGTTCCGTTGGGCACTACCTCACTATTGGTGGAAGTGGCGGTGCTGTCGCAGCAAGGGGGGGGGAGGGAGCACCATGGTCGTACCCATTTTCCCGTGCCGTCATGAAATCTGAACACCAATCCTGGGTTTTCCCTCATCCAAAGCCAGGTAAGTCGTTGCGGCAAGTAGGGTGCGGCACGAGGTGTGGACAAGGCTAAATTTGCTCAGATCCCCTTCTCCAAGAGCAAAATTTTGGCGATTTTCTCAGACCCCCTCTCAGAAGACGCTAATAAATCAGATATACAGTTCACCTCCGCACTGCTGTTCAGTCCGCAAAGTGCACGCTGATTGCGAAATCGTGGTGCGGCGCGGTTGCAAGTATCCTCAGACAGAGATGTAGGATCACCCGGGCGATGGGATCACCCGGGAACCAAAGGCAAAAACCGCCCGGGTGATCCCACATGCCTGTCTGAGGATACTCGCAACCGCGCCTCAGCACGATTTCGCAATCAGCGTGCACTTTGCGGACTGAACGGCAGTGCGGAGCTGAACTGTATGGCCTTTTTCTCAGACCCCCCCCCAGTAGCTTTATTTTATGTTTTTTGTTGTTGTAAGAATCAAAGAAGAAAAATAAGTTTTTCCAAAAGTTGTAGAATTTAAGCCGTAGGAGAACCATAACTATAGTTTTAGCCTTTATGATAAGTTAATTACAAAAAGATTTCAACTTAATTTGACGGTACTATTGATTTTTTCGGAAAAAAAGAATTTTAAACAGTGTTTCTACCCCCGCTCAGAATGGCTCACATGGGCTCTCGGCGGACCTCAGACCTCCCCCTCCCCTCCGGTATGAATATCCACATCCCGCTCCGTACCCTGGCGGCACGGAAAATGGGCTTCGCCAAACGCGATGCCACATGATGCCACGCGTGATAATCGTGCTGGGAGAAAGGGGAATCGTGACCGCAATAGGATGATAATTGTAATGAGACCAAGTGGTCCCATCACAATTATCATCCTGTTGCGTGATGCAACAGCTGTTGTCCACAAAGTGTGGAATTTTCCTTCGATCCCCCTTACCAAAATCGAAAGTGGCTTCGTTCTGAGGTACGAGCTCAATAGAATAACCAAATACCTTGAAATATATGGCAGGGTAGTGCGCGAGGTGTGTGACGGGCCGATCTTGCTTTAAACATCCAAGAACATGGCTCCATCGTATGTTTGGTGATTTTCCTAACCCCCCTCCCCCAGTGACGCTCAAGTGTTGGAGCAATTAATTGGTGCGAACTCGCCTTCAGTCCCTCAACACAACATTTTTTCCTGTGCATTCCAATAAAGCAAAAAGTAAAAATTTGTAAGCAAAAATGAAAAATATTGAATTTTTGCCTTTGTGACACTCTTCGCTGTTTAATTTCCATAAATATGGTAGGTTTTCATAGGAGTCATTGAAAATCTTCATTTCTCAAAAAGTCTCCAGGTTCGACTCTCGATGAACCTCGGCATTGCAAGTCAGTAGCAGTTGTAAAAGGCAATGCGACAACACAACATAGGCAATGCGACATTACCTGCGTCAATCAGAGCTTTACCCCAGATTCCTTTTCCCAACACTTTTTTCAAACAATAGGACCCCAACCTCGGCTCTGATATCACTTTTCGCATTTTCGCCGACGAGGTTTTTCAAGTCCTTGGCCGCGCTCGTAAGCAGAAGATCTCGTCAAGTCTTTCTCATGCTCAGGCCTGTGGTCTCAGAGAAATTCGGGAGTTGGTGGAGTCTAAGGCTATACTCCTTTCCGTCAGCGATAAGGGAGGGAATTGGTCATAATTCCTAACCAGCTGGACAAGGCTATAACGGATCAACACCTGCAGGATATCTCTCTTTACCGTCACTGCCAGAGAATTTCAAGCACAGTATCGTAGACTCAACAGGGAGTGGGTTAAAGTTGGAAAATCAGCAGGTTTGAGTCCGTCTTTTGTCACTCGCCTTAAACTTGGCTCCCCAACTTGCCCAGTTTTGTACCTTCTCGTAAAGACTCACAAGTTCTCAGCGGGGGAGGACCTGGCTACCATCAGCTCCAATTCCATAAAGGTCAGACCCATCATCAGCTGCGTGGGTGATCCTACGGACCGAATTGCCTGGTTCATTAACAGCATTTTAAAACAACTTCTAGCCCACATCCCGGCCCACCTTCCAAACACCCGCGCATTCCTTGACCATCTCCGCAGCATTCAACCCGCAAACCCGTGCATAATGGAGTCTTTTGACGCCACCGCCCTCTACACCAATGTCAGCAATGACCATGCTATGGAGGCCGTCTATGAGCTTCTCACCCAAAACCAAGGCTCCATTAATTTGTTCGGGCTATCAATTCAGCAGCTTATGACCCTTCTTCATGAGTGCCTAAAATGCAACATTTTTAGATGGTCGGGTCAATATTTTAGTCAGGTCAGAGGGCCGGCTATGGGACAGCGCCTAGCTCCCACACTCGCCATAGCATTTATGGGTAAAATCGAATCTCCGGTGCTGGCACGGCTTCCAATGCTATACTGTAGGTACATAGACGACTGCTTTGTAGTCTGCCCCACACAGGAGGAAATGGACCAGTGTTCTGAACTTATCAACAATCAGTCGGAAAATGTGAAATTTACCCGGGAAAAACCGGTGGTAGACCGGCTTCCTTTCCTAAATGTCCAAATAAAATTTTCGGGGGGCATTTTCGCCACAAAATGGTATCGTAAACCAAGTAACAAAAATATAATTGTGCATTACCAATCATCACACCCATCACAAACAAAAAGGGCAGTTACTAAAAATATGTACCGAACAGCGAAACGCGTCTGTACTGGAGAAAACGAACAAAAAGATTCGGTTCAAATGGCGCATAGAATTGCAAATCTGAACGGTTAGTCCCCCAGTGTGGTCCTGCGCAGATCCAGAGGCTCATCCGCACGCCGCGAAGAGCAGGATTCAGCAGTTGATGGCAAAATTTCCTTAAAATTGCCCTTCATTCCGGATGAAGTGAGCAAATCTCGGCGAAAATACCTACGCAAAGCCGGTCTCGAAACCTGTGTCACCATTGCTGACATCCCTCCAAATAACCTCAGAAACCGCCTTATTCGAAACCGTCTATATGACCGTATTTGCACAACTTCCAATTGTGTGGTCTGTCCAACTGGTAGAGAGGGAGATTGCACTGCATGCGGTGTGGTCTATAGGATCTCGTGCCAGCTGTGCGGCGAGCAATATATTGGTGAGACTTCGCGGCCGCTCTGGGTTAGAATCAAAGAGCACTTGGACGGCAAGGATAAACTGCGGGTATCAACAGTTCTGGGATGTCACCGTGTCAACGCCCACAACGGCGATGATTACCACGTCAAGGTCGAGATAATTGCGCGGGAAACCGATACCCCTGCCAGAAAGACCCTGGAGGCATTTTGGATCCAGGCGAGCGACCCGAAAATCGGGGGGGGGGAGTGCCTATATATAGCTGGAGAGCTCAAGCCCTACCTTAGACTCGCATTCTAACGTCGAAAGGTAGTGGTTTCGTCCCGTGCTCCACTTTCGTCCCGCCAACCGTTTCTATGCTGCTGGTCCTCTAGCGAGTTTCCTGGCAAGGTGCGGTAATTTCTTAGTTTTCCTGTTATTGACCACGTTTTGAAAATTTTCTCTCGAATTTCAGAAGGGTTTAGTCGACATTTGGCCGAATAAGCACATTTCTGATTTGATCCTTTCAGGCTCTGAAGACGGCGATCCCGCCAAAACGTGCGTAAGCCAAATAAAAGATCTATCAACCTCGTGGTTCAGTTCAACAATACAACTGCTACTGACTTGCAATGCCGAGGTTTATCGAGAGTCGAACCTGGAGACTAATGGTGGGGAAATTTCCACTTTCGGGAACCTCCCCACCAAAGTCTCAGTACGTTCAACTAGCGTATAAATGTCGTCCTTCTTCATTCGTGTCAAGACCACATGTATGCTCAGCAGGAGCGAAATTCTCAAATTCATTGTCTGAAATGTGTAACAAGAATTAACAACATATTTGTAATCATATTTTGACGAAATAACGCTAGTTTGTGTGATCATGGCGAAATCATTTTCTATTCAATTTATTAATATCATATAGTTATTATATATTTAACATTGAAATATGTATCCAAAAATTGAGCTTCCAAAACTCATGCCCAGTATGCGTTACTCATGCTGGATGATGCCCAAATCAATCAAGTTTCCCTGTCATTAATTAAAGGCAGTGTTCACGCTGGAATTCGTTTTTCTCCAGGTGCGACTCTCCATGAACCTCGGCATTGTGAATCCGTAGTAATTGTTTGTTGGACTGGACCACGAGGTTGATATACAGTTTATTGGCTTACGTACGTTTCGGCGGGATCGCCTTCTTCAGAGCCTGGAATGAACAGATCAGAATTGTGCTCACCCGGTCAAATGTCGGCTAAACCTTACTGAGATTCGAGAAGAATTTTTCTAAAACGTAGTCGAAAGCAGAAAAATTAAGAAGTTACCGCACCTTGGCAGGAAACTCGCTAGATGGATCATCACCATAGAACGGTTGGCGGAAAACGGAGCACAGGACGAGACCGCTGCCTCTCGACGTTAAAATGCGAGTCTGAGGTAGGTCTTGAGTTCTCCAGCTATATATAGGCATTCCCCCTTCCGACTGATTTTTGGGTCGCTCGCCTGGATCCAAAATGCCTCCAGGGTTTTTCTGGCAGGGGTATCGGTTTCCCGCCCCAAAATCTCGACGACGTGATAATTATCGCCATTGTGCGCGTTCACACGGTGACAACCCAGAACCGTTGATACCCGGAGCTTATCTTTGCCATCTAAGTGCTCTTTGACTCTAACGTAGAGCGGCCGCGATGTTTCTCCAATATATTGCTCGCCGCACAGCTGGCACGAGATCCTGTAGACCACACCGCATGCAGTGCAATCTCCCTCTCTGCCAGCTGGGCAGACCACACAATTGGGAGTAGTGCAAATACGGTCGTATAGACGGTTTCGGATAAGACGGTTTCTAAGGTTGTTAGGGGGTATGTCGACAATTGCAACGGAGCTTTCCAGACCAGCTTTTTTCAGGCATTTGCGCAAAGATGTGCTTACTTCATCAGTTATGAAGGACATTTTTAGGGGTATTTTGCCCTCAATCGCTGTTTCCTGTTCCCCCCGGCGCGCGGCTGGGCCCCTGGATCTACGGCGGACCAAAGTTGTGGGATATCCATTCAAAGCTGCAATATCGTGCGCCAGTTGAACAGATTCTTTTTGTTCCTCTTCTCCGGTGCAGACGCATTTCGCTGTTCGGTACATATTTTTAACTATTGCCCTTTTTGTCTGTGATGGATGAGCCGATTGGTAATGTACAATTATATTTTTGTTACTAGGTTTACGATACCATTTTGTTGCAAAAACGCCCCCAGAGAATTTTATTTGAACATTTAGAAAAGGGAGCCAGTTTACTACCGGTTTTTCCCGGGTAAATTTGACGTTTTCCGACTGATTATTGAGGAGTTCAAAACACTGGTCCATTACCTCCTGTGTGGGGCAGACGACAAAGTAGTCGTCTATGTACCTACAGTATAGCATAGGGAGCCGTGCTAGCACCGGAGATTCGATTTTACCCATAAATGCTATGGCGAACGTGGGAGCTAGGCGCTGTCCCGTGGCCAACCCTCTGACCTGACTAAAGTATCGACCTGACCATCTGAAGATATTGCATTTAAGACACTCTTTGAGAAGTATAAGTATAAGTATAAGTTTATTACGAATGCATAAGGCAAACGTGAGAGAAAAAAAAACAAACAAACACTAATTACGCAAACCACTATACAACCATTTTCAGAAAACAAATAAAGCTAAGCTCTAGAAATAAAAACGCAGTTATGTCAATCACACGGTATGATCGCTGGATTCGGTTTTTTGTATCAAGTTTACCACATGACGTTTGAATCGACTCAGAGATAGTGGTGGAGTGATACTCTTAGTCATTTTAAGGTACGCACTACCCGCTCTGAACGCGAAGAAGCTTCGCCGCAAAGCAGTGCGAGGGCGCTCCAAGATGAGCTTGGTTCCTCCTCCTCTTGTATGGGAATGACGTAATTTGAAAAAGTTATGATTTCCAAAGATACCCGAGTAGTGCAACATTTTATAGACCATGCACAAGTCCGATACTTGACGTCGCGCCTCAAGTGACGGAAGACCTAGGTATTTATTCCTGATTCCAGCTCTAGGTATTTCGGAATACAAGAAACCACCCACTCTAACTAGTAGTTTTCGCGTAAAGTTATTCTGAACCTTCTCAATCGCCTGTATATCCCTTACTTTTCTTGGGTAGTACACAGTAGTACCCGATTCTAAAATTGGTCGAATGTAAGTCTTGTAAGCTCTGAGAAGAATGTTTTTGTTTTTAACGGACAATCCTTTGAAAAGCTGGAATGTTCTAGAGAGAGCCATTTTACAACGAATTTGAATATGTTTGGAGAATTCAAGTTTATCACTGTAGTGGAAGCCTAGATCCCGAACAAACTCCACACGAGGTATATCAGTTGCACCTACTAAGTATGAGGTTTCCGGAATGGATTCCACCGTTCCTACTCGCATGAAAATGGTCTTCTGCGGAGCTAGTGGTAACTGCCATGACCCTGCCCACTTCCATATCTCATCTACAGCGAGCTGGAGGGATTTTGTGTCATCTGATGTAGATATGGTCCTATAGATTTTGATGTCGTCAGCATACATTTTACAGTTTACTCCGAAAGTTTCAAGGACTGAAGGCAAGTCTGCAGTGAAAATGTTGAACAAAATGGGAGACAGGACGCCATCTTGAGGTACCCCACTTTCAGCGCATTTTACCTCAGAATAAACCCCTCCAATTCTGACCTGAAAGCTTCTGTCGGTTAGATACTTAGTTATCCACTTCAAAAGAACAGGATGAATCTTGATTTTGTTCAGTTTGAAAAGAAGATTTGCATGAGACACTCGGTCGAATGCTTTCGCAAAGTCAAAGTAAACGACGTCACTAACGCTCTTCCTGTCAATAGCTGCTGACCAGTCATCTAAACATTCCAAAAGATTAGTCTCGACCGATCGCCCCGGAACGAATCCATGCTGATTCCTTGGTATAATGTTCTGAGAGGCAAGATGCATGACTATATGTTGCTTCAAAACTTTTTCGAAAACTCTGCAAAAGATGGACGTGATGCTAACTGGCCGATAGTTTTCAGGATTGGAAGCAGGCTCCTTTTTCAAAACAGGGGTTACAAACGAGTGCTTCCACCTTCTTGGCACTTCACCATACATTAGTGACTGATTGAACAAATAAGATAAAGGCCCTGCAATAACACATGCCACTTCCTTAATAAAGAAAAGCGGGATTTGATCGGGGGTAACGGAGAAAGACTTGGGCCATTTGGTTATCAAGTCATGAACCTTTCTAGGATCAAACCACGGGAAATCCAGCATTGGCTCACAGTCAGGAGAGAATGATTCATCGATGAACCCATTGTCTTTTTGAAATGCAGCAGAGAACTGGTCGGCAAGCATATTAGCCTTGTCGATAGGAGTTGTCGCTAAAACATTTCTACTTCTCAAACAACCGATGTGCCGTTTTTGCTGAATTTTATTATTCAAATATCTGTAAAACCCCTGATTATCACCAGATTCGATAACCTTTTTCTCAGCATTACAATTATATTTAGCAAGCTGAGCAGCGAATTTTGTGGCAAACTCCTTATATGTTCCCCAGTTGTTGGTTCTTCTAGCTTCATGAAACAAACAGTCTCGGTGCTCAAGCATTTTTTGTAAGTACCCAGGTAGGCGGGTTGACTTCACAGATGAGACCATTTTAAAGGGAACATGTGCTTCAATAGCGGGATGAATAATTGACAGGAATAGCTCGTATTTGTCATTTACATTCGACTGAGATTCTAAAAGATCAATCCAGCGCAATTGAGCTAGATAATTGCAGACCTCTCTAAAATCACAACCCGAAAACACCCTGCGGAAGATTGGAGCAGCCTGACTTTGGCAACACTGTATATCGAAGGATATACTGTAGTGATCGCTCTGGCCAGTAGGAGGCAGCACTTTAGTATCAGTAACAAACGCGAGACTACTAGAGAACACTAGGTCGAGTATATTATTACCCCTTGTGGGTTCATGCACATGCTGCACAAGGTCATGACAGAAGACTAGCTCCTCCAAAGGAGACAAATGAGCAGCGTCAGTGTCATCCCTGTGAAGAAAATCTACTTCTGGCATGTTGAAGTCACCGACAATCACCGTATCTTTTTCACAGGCAGTCAAGTCACTGAGTAATTTGACAAGTTGTTCAGTGGAATGAACAAGACAATTTGGAGTCCTATATACCAAAATAAATCTGAAACTGTAGCCTCCGTAGAAAATATCGGCTGCAAGTACTTCATACGCATTTTCTACAGATTCGGAAAATATAGTATTAGCATAAGTGTCATTAGCTACTCAATTGAAAACCCATACATGCTAATGGAGCCTTGGTGTTGGGTAAGAAGCTCGAAAACGGCCTCCATAGCATGGTCATTGCTGACATTGGTGTAGAGGGCTGTGGCATCGAAAGACTCCATTATGCAAGGGTTTGAGGGTTGAATGGTGCGGAGATGGTCAAGGAACGCGCGGGTGTTGGGAAGATGGGCCGGGATGTGGGGTAGCAGTTGTTTTAGAATGTAAGCCAATAAACTGTATATCAACCTCTTGGTCCAGTTCAACAAACAATTGTTACGGAATCCTTTTTCTGTTTTTCCGCCTTTCTTGAAAACAGTTCCATGCTTATTCCAATGATCTCTCTGAAATCGTAAAAGACCTCCTGAAAACGGAGTTATGGTCCCTCGAACATTGAGCTAGAGAAGCATGGTGGACGGGTTGTCCAAGGCCTGTAACTTCCGTCTTTTGTAGCCGATGTATGCGAGCTGACCTGAGTAGAGAGAGAAGTTGAGAATGAAGAGAAGAACGCGGCTAGTTATTGGAAGCCATCGCTCATCAAAATGGACATGTGCCGGAGACTCTGCTTCTTATTTTTCTGAAATTATTCGTTTATTCGGCCGAATATTCGAATATTGGGCCGTTCGAATATTCGAATAAACGAATTATTCGAAAAATTGACTTTTCCGAATATTCGAATAAACGAATTATTCGAAAAATCGGCTTTTCCGAATATTCGAATAAACGAATTATTCGAAAAATTGACTTTTCCGAATAATCGAATTATTCGAATATTCGATTATTCGTTTATTCGGCCGAATATTCGTTTTCCGAATATTCGTTGACATAGTCTAGTACCTATGCGCCACGTGCGGCAAGGATGTTAACTGGAGACATACCAGCGTCCAGTGCTTCGGATGCCAAAGGTGGGTGCATCTCTCCTGTTCGGGCCTCAGTTCTGTGAGGCATCATGACTCATCCTTTCGTTGTGTTCCATGCTCTGCCCCCAGCAACTCTGATTCCTCAATTACCAACCGCCCCCTCTCCATTGTTCACATTAATCTGAACGGCCTTCGCACCAAATTATCTGAATTCTCTCTATTCGCACGTTCTCATCACCCGGATGTTATCATTGTTCAAGAAACCAAGCTCTCTCCTTCCACCACTTACCCCCAGCCTAAATTCCGGGATACACCGCCTATCACATGCCAAGGTCTGCTCTTGGGGGCGGAGTGTCTACTTTTCTGCAATCTGCCTTACCTTCTTATATTATTCCTAATACTCCTAAGGACGGTACTCTCGAGTGAATTCCTGTCCACCTCCCCCTCAAAACCCCTTTATCTCTATTTAACATCTATATTCCTCCTATAACATCTTGTTCCCCGTCTTGCAACCCCATACCCCTCCTTAAAGGCAGTGTTCACGAAGAAAATCGTTTTTCTGTTTTTCCGCCTATCTTGAAAACGGCCCCATGCTGATTCCAATGGTGTCTTTGAAATCATACAAGACCTTCTGTGAGCGCAGGTATGGCCCCTCAAAGATTGAGCTATGGAAACATGGTGGACGAGTTGTCCGAGGCTTGTAACTTCCGTCTTTTGCAGCCGATCTATGCGAGCTGACCTGAGTAAAGAGAGAAGCTGAGAATGAAGGGAAGAACAGGGCTTTTGATCGGAAGCCATCGCTCATCTCTCGATCTTTAGCATTCATTTGTTCACGTCGGTGGGCGTGTGATGCGCTTTTGGGGTTTTCAATGCGCTCGAAGTTGCAACTTCGGGCTCTTTTGGGACTCTTCCTGGCTCGTTTTTATGCGTTCTTTCGACGTTAACGTTACAGAGTGTCCCTCCACTACCCAATCCTAGTGGAATTTCGAAAACTTTTTTCATCGTGAACACTGCCTTTAAGCAGTTGCACGACTGCTCATTCTCCCCTTCAGCTGTCTTTGCGGGTGACTTCAATGCTCACACGTTCTGTTCTGCGCTTGAGTCCGACGCCAGAGGGGAAGACGTCGAAGAATGGGCAGAGGAGTGTGATCTGGTTATCCTCAACGATGACCAGCCCACTCGTCTCCCTGCCAACGGCCGACCTTCTAGTCCAGATATCTCTCTTGTGTCATCCAATCTTTCTAATGCTTGCACGTGGTCCACATCCACAACTCTCTCCAGTGATCACATTCTCTGGTTTTCGTCATCGTACTCTGGTTTTCGTCATCGTACTTATCTTAATTCAGGCATAGAAGACTGGACCCTGTTCAGAGATGTTGCACCGCCATGCGGTCGACTACCCATGGAATGGTGATGTGCATCAGAAAGAGCTCCACCTAACAAGTGCCTCCGCAAGGCCATGAAAGCAGCAATTCCTGAGGGTCGTGTCAAGACCTTTTTTCCAAATGTCAGCAGGGAAATACTGCAGAAGATAAGAACCAGAGATGAGAAGAGAGCCGCAGACCATCTAGACCCGGAGATCGCTGTGCTGGATAATGAGATCAAGAAGGATCTGGATAAGAACAAGAAGGAGTGCTGAGAGAAGTTCACTGAAAAGCTGAATTTCAAGGCGGACGGAACTACGACGTGGAAAGTGTTGGGGAAAATTTCCGGCAAGTTCGCTTCCCCGATGAGCTCCGCTATTGAGTTCGAGGAGAACGTCTTCAAATCAGGGAAAACGGCTGCTTAGAGCAAGAGTTTCTTTATCTCACGTACTAAGCGGGGCGTTCAAAACAGAGTCACGGTTAAAGAGCTGAGCCGGTTGCCGCTGGTGAACGCTTCTGAGGCCTTTACTCTTCCTCAAGTAGAGAAGGCTATCAAAGAAATGCGGAATTCGAAGGCTATCGGACCTGACGGTATCTCCCCAGCCATCCTAAAGAAGCTTCCCACGGAACTTCTACCGATGCGTGCAGATATCATTAACACTTCTTTCCGGACCTGCACTCTACCCGAAGCTTGGAAGACAGCCAATGTGATACCGTTGCCAAAGCCAGGCAAGTCCCAAAGCACGGCAAAAGGCTTTCGACCAATCAGCCTGTTATCGCCCGTCGCCAAATTTTATTTATTGTAGCCATAACATACATGAACAACTGAATTACCACATAGCATGGATGAACTGTGGAAGGCCATGTAAAATAAAATAAAAAAATCAAGATTAGTAGTGCAACAGCATGCATTAATGGCGCTGTCAACTGTGCTTCAGAAAAAACGCCGTGAAAATGATGCATTGCTTCCTATGTTGGACTTTTTGCTCCACTATTGCTGCAAATCCATTGACTGCATCGGCGCTCTACTACCTCCTGAGCACGCAACTGGGTTACCATTCCCGGGCGGGCTCTGTATCTCAAAAGCCTCTTTAAACTGATACGCACCCAGGGCCATTGCAAACGAAGGAGGCAAGCAGGCAGATAAGCAGCAGTGAAAGTGTCCATTATTTGTTGATGTTAAATAAAACAAAGCATTTAATCGGCACAGTTGGGGCGCACCATGATGGCAGCATTACTTACTTACTTGATACTTGATTGCCCGTTGTCAGCCGGCGATCGTCTCAGCGGCGGGCACACGTCTCTGATTGTTTCGAGGCACACGTTCGTTTTGGTTGTTTTGTGGAGCTGCCATCTTCCATCTCGTTCGATTTTGCGCGATCTGCAACCAGTTCGTGTTAGGTGTGTTCAGATGTTTGAAGGCATCGCTCCATCTTGTTGGGGGACGACCAAGTGTTCGCTTGATGTCCCGCGGGTACCAGAGGGTTACACGATTTGTCCAGCGGTCATCGGTTCTTATTATAACATGACCGGCCCATCGATGTTTTGCGGCTGCCATGTAAGTGACAGCGTCCCGAATCCCTGACTGTTGGCGGAGGTCGGTGCTGCGCATGTGCTGGTTTCTTTGCTCTCGACGGCTCGTCCCCAACAGCGTCCGTTCGAGGGCTCGTTGCGTTCGTGTCTTCAGAATTGCAGAGGACTTGTTGGAAGCCCAGGTTTCAGCTCCGTAGCACACGGCGGGGAGGACGGTGGAGTCAAACAGATGCGTGCGGATTTTTTTGTCGGAGACAAGGTGAGCTGCTTACCTTATGTTGGACATCGCAGCCCATGCAGCGCTTCTTCTTCGACTGACTTCGGCCCTCAAATCGTTGTCCATGGTCACGAGGCGCCCGAGGTAGACGTACTTCTCCGTATCAGGAAGGGGAACTTCGTCCACTGTGATCGGTGCTGGGTCTGCCCATCTGTTCCTCATGACTTCTGTCTTGCTACGATTCATCGTCAACCCGATTCTGCGGCCAGCTGCGTCCAGCTCATCCACCATCTGCTGATGTTCGGTTTGACTGCTGCTGACCAAAACGATGTCATCGGCGAAGCGGAGGTTTGAGAGTTTCCTGCCGTCTATGGGAATTCCCCTGTCGTTCCAATCTAGATCAATCATGGCGTGATGGAGAGCAGCAGTGAACAGCTTTGGTGAGATGGTGTCACCTTGGCGGACTCCTTTCCCAATCGGCACCGTTAGCTCCTTGTGGTACATCTTGATCTTCGTAGATGTGCCCATGTTGCACTCCTCTAGCATGTTGATGTAGATCGGGTCCACGCCGGCACGGAGCAGAGCGTTCCAAACTGCGTTCAGTTCGACACTGTCAAATGCTTTTGACATAATCGATGAAGCACATTAGGAGCGGTCCGGGATCCTTTGTTCTGCCAGATAGCGATTGAAGCGGGCGGTTAGCTTTTGAACGATGATTTCGTTGTCGGTCTTCAGAAAGCATTAACTTAACTTTAATTAACTTTTAATTAATGAACTACTAAGCGGAGTAGGAAATAACACCATATAAGTAATATCAGCATTAAAAATAATTCGAAATTGATCATTAGCTGGCCATTGAGTTGGACGGCCAATGAGCGCTAGTCAAAAGACCATTACGACGGCATCGTGTGATTGCGCGCACCGCCACCGAGCCGCCGTCTCCGCCACCAACGCCCACGCCGTACAACGACCACGACAGCCAGCCACACCATCGACCACGACAACAACGAAAGCCAGCCACGCCGTTCAAGCAACAACCCGCCAAGGACCACCGCGACAGATCACGCAGAAGACGCCTCCATTCGGCAACCAAAAAGTGTCTGTGCACGTGCTCTTAATTGTTTAATAAAAGGAATTTGCGCTCATGTTTTAAAGTGTGAAAAAAAAACATGTAGTGGCGAAAAATGAACTGGAGGACGAATAGAGTAGACTTGAAATCACACAAACTCGGGGACCTTAAGTTCTCTTCATCCAGTTAGGCTTTTGAGATGAAGCGAAAAATGAATTTTAAAGAAATGAGAGTTTTTCCATTTAAAGAAATCGTCACCCAGGCTATTCCAGAGAGATTACGAGAAAGGAACACTCGTAAGCCTGTGTCACTGGTTTGTCTGGTCTTATTCTATAGCAATGTCCTCTGGTGAGTCCTAATATGGAGGACAATTCAAAACGTTCCGGAATAGTTAAGCAGATTTCATCCGTTGTGAGCTTGTACATCAGACAGAAATCAATGACTTTAGGACGGAATTCACGCGTTCCTGCTTTAAGACTTAGTAGGCGCTGCTCATAAGAAAACCCAGTAATTCCCTTGCGAAAAAAGCATCGGTACGTAAAACTTTTCTGAACCTTCTCAATTCCATCTGAAAGGGATTTCTTGTACGGCGACCAAATAGGCGAACAGTACTAAATTAAAGGCCTAACAAATAGAGTGAAAAACTGAAACCGCGCACGTGGGTTTCGTATTTTGAAAGCTCTGAAAATGAAATTAGACCTCGAGGTAGCAATTGAAACTTGCTTCCTTATGTAGCCTTCAAAGTCAAGTTTGTTGCTGTATTCAACTTCCAATTCTTTGATCTCGTTTACGCACTTTAGGGGCAATCCAGCCATAGTGAAGGAGAAATCTGGATGGTTTCTCCCGAGTCTCATGACAGCCGTGTTTTGAACAGGAATGTCCATTGACCACGCTTTTGACCAGCATTCTACTGCGTTTATGGCAGTCTGAAGTTTTGGACAGTCGTTGATGGTATAGTCTACAGCAATGTTAGTAGGACCTGGTGAGGTTGCGGACTCGTCCTAACATACGGTAGTTTGTTAGAGGTATCACTCATTTTTCCAGAACAGCTTTGATAGATCGGTGAGTTTGTGTGTTCACCGATACGACCACATCTGTGGAAGCAATGAAAACAGGTGAAAATGTGAGAGCGGAAGCCGAAACTCACCGACCAATTTTAGTTATTTCGAAAAAATGAGTGATAATACTATCGTGATGCTCCTCGTAAAGTTACCGATGCTCCTCGTAAAGTTGATGCACAGAGATGGGCTGACTCCAACATGGAAAGGCTTCGTCTTCTGCGTGAGGAGCACACCCAGTTTGTTCGAGGATATCGGGAGAAGGCGGCTGTGAACCCTATCTTAGGAGCAGTGCCGCCTCGGGTTTGCGAGTCCGAGTCTCAACTCGGCAAACGAGTTAGATGTGCTCTTGCCTCGCTGCGCTGTTTCCACTCTATTTTGCTGTCTTACGTCAACATGATCGACAGCAGCCGACCAGACGCATGCCCAGACTGTGGTGCTCCCGGACACGACACGGCGCACTTGTTCATGTGCCCGAAGAGACCTACCTCCTTAATCACAATGGACCTCTGAACGAATCCTGTGAAGGCCGCCCAGTTTCTCAACCTATGACAAAAAACCACTTCGAGACTGCAGAAGAAGAAGAAGAATACCATGACTCTATCCTTGCCTATGGCAGAGCCATTAGGAGCGTCCCACTCAGAACGATGCCAATGCCTCCAATTATTCACCTCCAAGAGGGATACAAAGGCACACCACATCGTCGCGTTGCGGCGATCTAGTCGCCGTGCGGAGTGGGCGAGAGATTCTGAGTCGAGGGAGATAACTACTATAACTTCTGGTAATCTAAGTCGAGGGGCGAACCATCACTAATTACAGTCCAACTAATTGATTTTATCCTAAAGTTGCACACCAGGCGTGACCCAGTGGGTTGGCGGGACCACGACATTTTCACACACTTCATGGCCGTTTTCCGCCGTACTTTCGTCAGGAGTTACTAAAAACTGCGGATTATGAATGTTTTTCGAACTGCAGTTCACATTTCATTTCAATTACGATTACAATTTCAAACAGGAATATTTTTTGGAGCTCAAATGGAAGTGGATTGCTTACAAGATTAAGCGCGGCAAGAGAAAAATGAGAAGGAACAATAAATTCCGAAAGTTAAATATTTATTGAATGGCTCTAATTATAGGTAGAAAAGGAAATAGGCAGCACCTTATGTACATTGAATAAATGTACTTAAATAACGGGAAAATAAAATTAACAGAAAGGTAGGAATGAAAGGCAAGCACAAAGTTAAGAGAAAGTAGCAGATCATCAGCTCTGGAGCGGTGGTTGAGGGCGTTAAAGTTCTCTGAAAGCAGGGTCATTGAAGCTAGTAGCAGAAATGGCATTAAATGTCATCTCACTCTGTCTCAACGTTTCCATTCGTGTAGATTCTCAGCATGAACTCAGCTTCCTCGTTTGGTTCGAATGTTGAGGGCACAACGACGTAATTGCCAGGTGGAACACGGAATCGACCACTCATCTGCGAATCAAGGATATTATATTTACAAAGAACATGTTGCCCTAAAAAAGTTTCTGCTTGGAATAGTTGTCCGCGAAGGAAATTCTAAGGATTCAGATGAAAAACGAGGTAAACAAAGGGCTCTGCTAGTGAGAAGAACTATGTACTCCTTGCGCCCGTTTAAAATTTAGAGGCGTAGTAGCTTAGAGGCATTGAAAGGACACACATAACTTATGAACGAAGAAATAAGAATGCTGATGATGATGTAATGACCCTACACAAAAAGAGATATTGAGGTATTGCAAAACCACTAGTTGAAGTTTGTAAGCATTAAAGACAAGGTCCGGTCAAATTTTGACACCACCGAAATTCGGGTTAGATAGATTGGGCTGGTCTAGCTGGACACCGTCCAAAATTTTCACAAACTAAGTTCGTATTTCTGGAGAAAACAGCCTGAAAGTCAGGGATTACGGTGTTCACAGCATGATAATCATGGCTCGAATGACCGATAATTACACAGCACTTTTGGAGAACGCGTGGACAACGGCTAAAATATGAACCATGGCAACACTTTTCTGACTTTTCAGGATCATCGGCTCACGGAAGTGGCTTTAATAACTTGAGGAAGACCGGTTTGAACGCAGTTTTCGCACGTTCCTTCGGACTACCTGTACCATGAGCACAGATTCAGCGGAAAATCTCAGAATCGAAATTCTGCCCGGACCCTGCCTTTAAGCATCAAATGGAGATAACATTATCGTCGTATCGAAAAGCAGTTTCGATCAGTTCATCATCTGAACGGTCTACTATCTGTAAGCCACCCGAACAAGATTGTTCCAAACACTAGTCCAAAATCTAGAGTCATAGGCATGTAGGTACAGCACCGAGCAAATTTTTCGCAAAAAACAGCGTTTTGCGGCGTTTTTTGCGCTCATAAAGCGCCACAACGCCATAACTTGCTTCAAAGTGGGCCAATTTCATTTCTGAAATCGTTTCTGGATTGCTTTCATGTAGTACTATACCATGGTGTTACAAAATGATAGATTCAACTTCATAGGTTTATCGAAAACTGCACATTTGCACAACTGAACCCCTCATTATGAACTGATCAGGCGGTCATGATAGCAGAAATATGAAATGTTTTGACCTGTGGTCGATGTAAATTTGAAAACGAAATACTCATTTTTCAACAGAATACCGGAGTTAAAGAGGCTTTCTACACATACCATTACATTCGCCTCACTGAGAGGAACACGAAAACTACCTGAAAAACTCATTTCGTTAATTTTGAAGTGAGTTAGGGCCATGCAGCGCTTTGTGAGAGCAAAAAACGCCGCAAAACGCTTTTTCAGTACTGCTCGGTAAAAAAAAATATGCTCGGTACTGTAGGCTCGATGGCGAAAGAACTGAAATTCCATACGGTATTTTTTGTTGAGATGGCCCGAAATTAAATGAGAAAATTTGTTATTTCCCTTTTTCTCGTCTGGTATTCGACCAGACTTCATCATAGAATCTTTTTTCCCTAATCGATTGTGTACCTAGGTACAATTATCTCCTTGGTCAGGTGCAAATAGAAGCCGTCAACTCTGCGCGATCTGGGGTTCATCATTGATGGAAAGCTTGACTTCACAGAATTTCATATCTCTTTACACTAAATTGGAAACGCATCTGTTGACCGCTTATAAATCATATGTTCGTCCCATTCTTGAATACTGTACAACGTTTTTTTTGCCCTCATTTCCAATATAGCATAAAAAGAATTGAATCAGTGCAGAACAGTTTCACCAGAAAACTTTGGATTCGACTGCATGGTTATGACTACAACACAATCCCTTCAGCTTCTGATAGCAATACTATTTTTTAGTTGTCTTCTCTCGCCCTGAGCAGAAGGCGCTACGATCTCATCATGATTTATAAAATGTTCACGGGAATGTTTGTCTTTCTCCTAGCGATTTCTACACAATTCTAGCTTCGAATACAAGAGGTTGCCAATCAAAATATTTTATCCATAAGCGAAATCCACTGCACGGGCCTCCTTCTCCACACAGAGAGCGAGCTCCGACTTTTCAAGATTCTCCAAAGCACATGCCTGGCCAAAATCATTGTTTATGTACAAAAGGCTCATCGACAGGTACCTAAGCGAGGATCCTCGCAATTCACCACATTCCTGATTTCTACTGACCCTTGTTGCTTCTTCGGTTTTCCTTATTAATTTTTTGTTTCTTTTTTTCGAAACCGCGTGTGATGCATATCCACGTAAGTAATAGTCATTCAAAAAATATGTACAAGATTCGTTGGACTTAGCCCTCTTCTGGCACGAACTGACCTCTCTCAGATTCATAAATACCGAACTTCTCATTACAGAGAAGTTGTGTCGGAAGAAATTGGTAGGTAACCGTCCGTTGAAGTTACCAGCCTGAAAAAATAGTAAAATTTGTAATTCCCACTAGATTATGCGCATAGCTTTTTTGGAAATACAATACTGGAATCACCTTCAGCATCCTTTAGGTTAGCATTAAGTTACGTGTTGAACAAGTGAAAAAGATTCTTAATAGTCATACCCTGTATGGACCACTTACATCGTAGACGACGAATCCAATAGGAACATTCTCGAGCCCTTGTGCTTTCAGATTCCTCCTGTACTTTTGCATCACAGCGAAAATGACGGTGCACATATCATCGTCGTCGTATGGATCAGCATCAGTCAGTTGGACACGATACTGAGGATTACTGGCGAAAGTGTCTGCAAAAAGGCACCTAATTATGATGCAAGAAAATGAATATTAAAGGCAGTGTCCACGATGAAAATCGTTCTTCTGTTTTTCAGCCTATCTTGGAAACGGTCCCATGCTAATTCCAACGATGTGTCTGAAATCGTACACGACCTTCTGGGATGAGAGTTATGGTCCGTCAAAAATTGAGCTAGAGAAGCATTGTGGACGAGTTTTCCGAGGCTTGTAACTTCCGTCTTTTGCAGCCGATGTATGCGAGCTGACCTGAGTAAAGAGAGAAGTCGAGAATGAAGGGAAGAACGGGGCTTTTGATCGAAAACCATTGCTTATTTCGCGATTTCGAGTGTTCCTTCGTTCACGTCGAGAAACTCGACCGCGAGCGAAAGGGCTAGCGCGAGCGGACCTCGGAGCCGTATGGAGCTCTTTCTGGCTCGTTTTCGTCGGTTCTTTCGACCCCAGTGCTCCAATGAGACTCTGAACTTTCGATTTCCGGCCAAAAACCGAGGACGAAATTTATCGTGGACCCTGCCTTTCACATAAATGTATGAAATCGAGTACTTCGTAGATGCATGGATACAAAGCAACTCTTACACGTAGCTCACTCGCAAAAATACACACTTGCGGTCCTTTCCGTATCCAGTTTGTCCTTTTTCGAATAATTGTGAATCTACAACCATGAATCTACAACGTGCTTGTACTCTTTCTTTCTGAGCAAATTCACTGTCGTTCTCGGAGCCAAAATCCGGCCGGCGATTGCGATCTAGGCTATTGCATCAAGTGACTTGATGATAATCGTGCTGGAAGAAAGGTGAATTGTGCCGGGATCAAGTGGTCCCAGCACGAGTACCCTCCAATCGCGTGATGCAACAGCCGTTGTCCGCAAATGCGGACCGGACGAGAACGACAGTACCTGACTCTTTCGCGAGCATTCAGGGATAGAGTTGGAGAAACTGCGAGGGAGCGGAGGGGAATGAGAGGGCATCTTAGAGGTCGTTTATACTTCCGCCGCGGAGCGGCGCAGCGAAGTGCAATCCTTTAATATCGATCTGCGGCGCCGCGTGATCAATACCATAGGATTGCACTGTGCCGCGCCGCTCCGCGGCGGAAGTGTAAACGACCCCTTAGGCGCGCAAATGCACGCGATGGAAGCAAGCAAAATTCGCTCCGAAATAGAGTGCACACATTCATTTCGAAACCGCGAGAAAAAGTATAAAAGGACATCATGATTTCCAAAAAAAAAAAACCAAAAAAACCCAAACTAACAATCCACTCTCAAGAGGAGTTTGTTACATTATGTTCTTAGCGATTCGTGTCAACTATGTTGAAAATGGAATCTAAGTCCGAAATTTTCGAAATTGGGCGAGAAATCATGAGCAAACTACAGGCTTTGCCTACGGTGTTCGCGTTGTGATCGCCAATTCGTCCGCGAAAAAAGCGGGAGTTTTCCTCTTCAAGTTTCAGAGGAGGAGCTTGTGGTTTCCTTTACATTGCCCCTGATTCTGTAGAAGTGAGATCCTGCATTTGACCTTCTTCATGTCGAGAGTGTCCAGATCACTCGTGGTTTGGCCGGAATGCGTACGGCGGCTCTTTCTCGTGTATTTAGCGGTCTTTTTGTGACTTACCCCTTTCAATATCAATATTTTTCAAACATGAAAATTCATTTTCAATCCAAGTAAGGAGGGCTATCCACCAATGTATACTTTTTAGAATACATTTAGGGACGAAAAAAATCCCAGTTTGTTTTCCAGAGACCGTATGCATAGCGTTGTGCAGTTGCATACTGCATTTGCTTAGAGTACATAAATGTAGCACACCGAAAATTTAATCCCGAAAATTGCTTGTTTGCTTTTAAACCCTGGCAATCACTACACCGTTTGATAGTTCTCACAGCCAGGAATCAAATTGGAATTACCAAAAAAGGGGGCAAAAAACGCTATTAAGCGCATTCTCTCCAAAATCTACGAGCGCTATTGTAGTGTCAAAATCAACTCCTGGAGCTTTAACACTCCAGTCTTCGGTAGCGAATTTGTAGCTTATAGTGTTTGTACGTACTGATGAAATTTCTGCAACCGCCAGCAGTTCGATTGCGGATCCAAGCTCCGTCGTATGTCTTCGCTGCCCATGTGTCCTTGGCCTCACGTATACCAGTCATCTATAATAAAAAAGTCCTCTTACAAAACTGTGGTGCAAAGCTCAGATGCTGAAGACAACAGGTACATCCGGTGCATACGATAAACGCATTCCTTTTTTTCCCGGTGATTTTTTGGTTTTGCTTGACTCCTTCCAAAAACTTGTACAATTCAAAATAGCAATGCGCGAATTTAATGGCAGCATACACGCTTAAGAATGATATCAATTTCGTGACATGAATGGAACCCTTGGATCTGTCAGTACGTATTGAGAAATGACAAAAAAAAAACTGAAAAAAAAACTAGATAAAATGAAGAAATAGCGGTACGTTTTGTATTGGTTCGGAAAAGGACGAGTTGCACCGCACCGGGCGAGATAGCGAGGCTAGCGATAAAGTGATCGAGGCTGCGATGCTGATAGACTCGTACGGCCTTCACTGGAAAGCCTACGTCGTCACGAGCCCCGAAAACAAGCTAAAATGTTTGTACTCGAACATTGAATTCAGAGGTATTTGTACTGATGGGCAGAGCCCGTCCTGAAAATTGGCGAAGAACAGATGATTTGGTGACTCAACACGGCTCAAATACAGTCTAAGCCAACGGAAAAAACGCGATAGTGCGGTTGCGTCTTTCGAGATCCACTAAGCATACTAAAGGTTGCGCCATAATCGACGGAAAATTCGACTGTTATTTCCACTTCTTTCGTCATATTTAATTTTTTCTTGATAGTCCTGCGTATGTCTATGATAAAGACTCTAGGCGTTTGGATTCATAGTGTGTGATTGGGGGGGGGGGGGTGCACTCGCGAACCGACCCAATTGTAGGGTGCGCCATAACCGTCGGTTATGGCGCACCCTACAATTGGGTCGGTTCGCGAGTGCACATTGCTGCCGGTGGGCGCTGCCGACCGCCGGCGGTTTCGAGCGTCTTTTTTGCAAATACCGTTTCCGGCGAGAAATTGATATTCTTACCAAAATGGAATTCGATGTTTATTCTCATGATCATTAACACTAATTGATAAGAGAAGATAAGTTTCAAAAACAAAACTTCAAGTGTCTTTTTCTTGATTCTTCTTTTTCATCAGACTGGCCAGCATATATTCAATTCTTATTTTTTACTATTCCATGGTTACTATGGTTCTTTATTTTCCATCACTATATGAATGTAGATTCAAGGTACTGCTACTTGCATTCATTAGAGGACACTTAACGAAGAAGTCAGTGAGATATTATACATCGAATAGCGATTCCTACTGGATTTGGCTTTTCAGCAAAGACTTATGCTATCATATTCCAAAAAGAGAAGCGACTTTCGAGTGTTATTTGTGCTAATATCAGTTTCAGGTTTTCCCAACAACTTTTCAGGGCGGGAAGTTCTATCGAGTCTTGAAAAAAATTACGAATACGAGAAGTTACGTGGTGATGTGCCAGTTTCATCCTCCTATAAAGTAAGGAATCGATTTTCAACGTAAGCAAACTTTACATGAATTTAGTGCAGTTGGATATTCGCTCATGTTCGAGTCTTTAACCGAGAGCATAATTACGCCCAAGTCGCTGGCACTGTTTGTCACCAAAGGCAACTCTGGCCGCAGACACTTTTGCGCCCCGATGTTGAGACGATTTACCCAATTACTAGAACATAGTCGATTAAATAAGATGCAGTTATATTCTCAGGGCATCTCACCGCAAGGTGCGGAAAGGCTTCATGAAAGTTTTGCTCAGGTTTTCTCGAAGCCGAAAAATTATGCTTTATTCACATTCACGAGCAGCACCGTTTATCGGGTAATGAACACAATTTTATGACAGATTCTCTCTTTGAGGAAACATGCCTCAGCACCGACTGGTGAATTCCCGGACCGGCTGGTCTCCTGAACTCTCAATACTTCTTCTAGCAGTTCGATCTTTAATGTTTAGCTTCTCTTCTCTACTGGGATAGTTGCGACATCTGAAATTTCATTATACTACACATATATTAATATGCTAATTTTTGGACATGTGGAGAAATTCATTTCAATGGATAGATACTTGAAAGAGTTATGATAAGCTCTCAGTGAAATGTTGCACAATTTTTGTTTCAGTGGTAGAACATATTATTTTTACATCTTATTAGCCTTCGTGTATGAGCTTCGCTTCCTAAGCTAATACATACCCTCCCTTTTATTTTCATCTTTTTTTTTTGTTCTTTGTCTTGCATGTATGTGGGTTAAGACATAACCCAGTAACACTACATTCAACCACTCAAGGAGGGCCATACCTCCTCCTAAAAATAGGCGTTGTTGCTGATGTGGGGTGTAGAGTAGCGTGGTTGGGATCTGCTCTGCACGCTTCCGGTAACACTGGTTCTTTGGAACAAAAAAGGGCCCGTCATTCCCTTGGTGGCAGCCCCACCGAAGCCTTTCGGTACACCAACCTTAAGGTGGATCACCCCTTCACTTAGGCTTGGCTTCCTAGGTGATGTGGATTTAACAGTCAAAAAACTCCATGCAAGTCAGTCAGAGCAATTACTTTCAGGTATCTAGTTTCACGAAGTACAAGGTAGGTAATGGGCAGTATACAGTTAAGGACTTGGGAGGCCATACCGTGGGTGAAAAGTGTAAAAATAATCGTAGCATTTGCAGTATTATCAGATTTGAGAATCAGATTTGTTCTAATACTACAAATTTTTCAATTAATACTTATCACACTTCGTCCACCAATTGTAATACTAAGGGAGTGGTCTATTGCCTGCAGTGCAATTGTTGCAGTAAACAATATGTTGGAATTACACAACGAAGTCTGAAAATCAGAATTAGAGAACATCTGAATAATTCGAAAACCTTTAAAAAACACACACTTTTATATGAGCATTTTCAACAATGCCGTTCAGGATTTTCTGTGTATGTCCTTGATGCTTTAAAGTCAAATGAAGACCTGAGCGTTTTGCTAGAAAAGGAATTGTTTTGGATCAAGCTTTTAATGACTGCTCATCCATTTGGACTTAATGATAATATTCTATCAAAAAGGGGTCTTCCAAGCGAAAGAGGTTTGGTTGGCGTCAGAAACGTCCCAACAAAAAGAGAACAATAGGTAAGTAGATTGAGGAGAGTCTACAAAAAGTGAACAATATTCTCTGAGAGTAATTTTTCTTGGTGAACACTTCTTAACAGCGGAAACAAACCGTTGTGGCATTTTACGATGATGAGTATAGTGTCTTTCGGAAAAAGCACTTCTATTCGTTTAGCGAGATTTTACGGAATTACTCTTGCTTAATGCTGTATTTCTATTTTATTGTTTTGCTTCTCCTCTTACAGCAAGACTCCAACCGTCTGTCTAAGTCTTTGCGACGTCATCTTCTATTGTGATGGTAAGAGTTAGGTTTACATGCACATACGTTTAAACGGTTCTTGCGTAATCAAGACCATTATTGGAACCACGGAAAGCTTCTGTGTAGAACACCGCAACGGTTTGTTTTCGCTGTTAAGAAGTGTTCACCAAGAAAATTACTCTCAGAGAATATTGTTCTACTTTTTGTAGACTCTCCTCAATCTACTTTACCTATTGTTCTCTTTTTGTTGGGACGTTTCTGACGCCAACCAAACCTCTTTCGCTTGGAAGACCCCTTTTTGATAGAATTGTTCACTTTTATTGATATTACGAAGTAATATCTATGAAAATCTTCAATATTTTTCAAATAGCATTGATTGCTATAATAATCAGTAAGCAACAAACTTGTTGCGCACGCTACGAATTAAGCGCTACTCACTTTCCACGACGTCCTGATGACGTCATCAGATGCCCTATGTACTTTACATGACACCATGATGACGTCATCAGATGCACTATGTTCTTTACATGACATCCTAATGACGTCATCAGATGCCCTATGTACTTTACGTCACATCCTGACGACGTCATCAGATGCCCTATGTACTTTTACATGACACCTTGATGACGTCATCAGATGCCCTATGTACTTTACATGACATCCTGATGACGTCATCAGATGCCCTATGTACTTTACATGACACCCTGATGACGTCATCAGATGCCCTATGTACTTTACATGACACCCTTTGACGTCATCAGATGCCCTATGTACTTTACATGACACCTTGATGACGTCATCAGATGCCCTATGTACTTTACATGACACCCTGATGGCGTCATCAGATGCCCTATGTATTTACATGACATCTTGATGACGTCATCAGATGCCCTATGTACTTTACATGACACCCTGATGACGTCATCAGATGCCCTATGTACTTTAGCGACACCCTGATGACGTCATCAGATGCCCTATGTACTTTACATGACACCCTGATGACGTCATCAGATGCCCTATGTACTTTACATGACACCCTGATGACGTCATCAGATGCCCTATGTACTTTACATGACACCCTGATGACGTCATCAGATGCCCTATGTACTTTACATGACACCCTGATGACGTCATCAGATGCCCTATGTACTTTACATGACATCCTGATGACGTCATCAGATGCCCTATGTACTTTACATGACACCCTGATGACGTCATCAGATGCCCTATGTACTTTACATGACACCCTTTTTGACGTCATCAGATGCCCTATGTACTTTACATGACACCTTGATGACGTCATCAGATGCCCTATGTACTTTACATGACACCCTGATGGCGTCATCAGATGCCCTATGTACTTTACATGACACCTGATGACGTCATCAGATGCCCAATGTACTTTACATGACATCCTGATGACGTCATCAGATGCCCTATGTACTTTATATGACACCTTGATGACGTCATCAGATGCCCTATGGATTTTTACATGACATCCTGATGACGTCATCAGATGCCCTATGTACTTTACATGACACCCTGATGACGTCATCAGATGCCCTATGTACTTTACATGACACCCTGATGACGTCATCAGATGCCCTATGTACTTTACATGACACCCTGATGACGTCATCAGATGCCCTATGTACTTTACATGACACCCTGATGACGTCATCAGATGCCCTATGTACTTTACATGACACCCTGATGACGTCATCAGATGCCCTATGTACTTTACATGACACCCTTTATGACGTCATCAGATGCCCTATGTACTTTACATGACACCCTGATGACGTCATCAGATGCCCTATGTACTTTACATGACATACTGATGACGTCATCAGATGCCCTATGTACTTTACATGACACCCTGCTGACGTCATCACATGGCCTATGTACTTTACATGACACCCTTTTTGACGTCATCAGATGCCCTATGTACTTTACATGACACCTTGATGACGTCCATCAGATGCCCTATGTACTTTACATGACACCCTGATGACGTCATCAGATGCCCTATGTACTTTACATGACACCCTTTGACGTCATCAGATGCCCTATGTACTTTACATGACACCTTGATGACGTCATCAGATGCCCTATGTCCTTTCCATCACCCCCTGATGGCGTCATCACATGCCCTATGTACTTTCCATGCCACCCTGATGACGTCATCAGATGCCCAATGTACTTTACATGACATCCTGATGACGTCATCAGATGCCCTATGTACTTTACATGACACCTTGATGACGTCATCAGATGCCCTATGTACTTTACATGACATCCTGATGACGTCATCAGATGCCCTATGTACTTTACATGACACCCTGATGACGTCATCAGATGCCCTATGTACTTTACATATCACCCTGATGACGTCATCAGATGCCCTATGTACTTTACATGACACCCTGATGACGTCATCAGATGCCCTATGTACTTTACATGACACCCTGATGACGTCATCAGATGCCCTATGTACTTTACATGACACCCTGATGACGTCATCAGATGCCCTATGTACTTTACATGACACCCTTATGACGTCATCAGATGCCCTATGTACTTTACATGACACCCTGATGACGTCATCAGATGCCCTATGTACTTTACATGACATCCTGATGACGTCATCAGATGCCCTATGTACTTTACATGACACCCTGATGACGTCATCAGATGCCCTATGTACTTTACATGACACCCTGATGACGTCATCAGATGCCCTATGTACTTTACATGACACCCTGATGACGTCATCAGATGCCCTATGTACTTTACATGACACCCTGATGACGTCATCAGATGCCCTATGTACTTTACATGACACCCTTATGACGTCATCAGATGCCCTATGTACTTTACATGACACCCTGATGACGTCATCAGATGCCCTATGTACTTTACATGACATCCTGATGACGTCATCAGATGCCCTATGTACTTTATATGACACCCTGATGACGTCATCAGATGCCCTATGTACTTTACATGACACCTGATGACGTCATCAGATGCCCTATGTACTTTACATGACACCCTGATGACGTCATCAGATGCCCTATGTACTTTACATGACACCCTGATGACGTCATCAGATGCCCTATGTACTTTACATGACACCCTTATGACGTCATCAGATGCCCTATGTACTTTACATGACACCTGATGACGTCATCAGATGCCCTATGTACTTTACATGACATCCTGATGACGTCATCAGATGCCCTATGTACTGATAGCCTGCGACCACTGGCAGTGGCTAGTGGCGCGAACGAGGAACGAGGGACGAGGGACGAGGAACAGGACACGAGGGACGCGTTACAAGAAAAAACGCGAATTTTAGCTAAGCTTCCGCCGATCTAACTTTGTTAATTTTCAATCGATTTGGCTCAAATTTTGTCAGCGGGTGTCTTCTATACTCTCTCACTTATATCCAGAAGGAAATCTCTAGAAAATTTGTTTTACAGGTTTTATTAACTACTTTACCAAAATCTAAGTGATCACAAGTGCCAGGCAAAACCAAACCTCTCCAGCCGCTTCGCGGCTGGAGCGATTAAGGGCTATGGTAATATTACGGACGTTGCAAATCCGCTTTCATACAAGAACAGTCATCCCTTTTTCTCACTTCATATCACTAAAGAAAGAAAAAACAGAGGGAAAAAGAAACCTAAGAGGTTTATAAATAAAGAAAGATATAAGGACATTCTTGACTATCTGACCAATCATGAAAATGATCTTGGTAGACCAATAGAAGTTTATAGACTGCTCAAATCCTTGGACAAGAAAAACATGAAAAATCTTCTGAACGCGTCATTATCAACAGAATTTTTGAAAAATGTTCAACATAAGTATAAATTTCTTGTCTTACGTTTGCTAACCAGCTTGCACTATAACATCGTTACATGTAAGTCCAAGGGACGTAAATTGGAAGGCCACCTCATTAAAATTCCCTTTGCCAATAAAATTTTTGATAAAGTAAATTTTAACAGAATTCTTAACTCCCCTGCCATCAAAAACATAATTGGTAACATAGAAAACAATACAAAAATTTTCAGACCTATATACACTTATAACAACCCTATTTCTTCCAGAATTTACAATTATAACAAATTTTTGAGAACTCTTACTGCCACTGAAATTCAATCTATATTGAGTTCAACATGCGTTTGTGAAACAGATAGTTATAAATATCGTGATTATATTTGCCCTCACAGTAGGCATATAATCACAGGGAATTTGGAATTAATTGACGATATCGGTTTCAGAGACATCCTTAATAAAGGCACTAAGTTCAGGATTAATGACATATCAAATAGACTTGATATAAAAAACATTTTCTATCAAACCACACTTGAGGCTATCAATTTTCTGATCAATAAGTTTGGACTAAACGCTGAGAAGATTGACTGTATAATATCTTTTCTAAAAACACAATACAGGAAAAGAATCAAGCCACTTCTTCATAGTCTGCTACTTGTAGAAAATACTGTAAGGTTTCCTTATGGAGTTGTGAAAAAGTTGCAAAAGACTTTCATATTTTGTCCATTGGATAAGGCTAGTAATAACTACGGAGTAATTTGCAAGAAGTATTACCTCATGTTTCTCATGAAAGAAATGGGAATTGGTTTTGATGAAATTAACAATACAATAATATATGAAGATTATAACCAAGTTTATGAAGCTGTACCAAATGCAAATGAAATTTCGATAATCCTAAAACATAAGTTTTTCAACTTGAAAAACAATTTGAAGTTCGAAGTGGATTGCACACTTCCATTGATTTATGCCATACCGAAATTGCATAAAACTCCTATTAAATTCAGATGTATTACTGGTGCGCATAATAGCAGTTTGAAACCACTAGCTCAAGAGTTATGTGTGATATTCACGACGCTCAAGAAACATTTTGTAAATTACACTAATATAGTGCGTTCTCGTCATAAAACAATCAAAACATACTGGGCAATAACAAACACAAATATTGGAGAGCAATTGAACCCATTTAAAAATACAAATGCGAAGTTGTATTCTGCAGATTTTACGGATATGTTTACCAACCTACCTCATACCACTATTATTAGCTGTATGAGTTACTTGGTCAACGTGTGCTACAAAAACTCAAACAAGAAATTCATTGCAAGTAATGGTTTCAAATCCTTCTATACGGATAGTCATTTGAGAAGTAATAGTTATAGATATTATACTAAGCAAGATTTAATCTACAGCATTGATTACCTTCTCAACAATAGTTACTGTTTATTCGGAGGCATCGTTTTCAAACAGAAACAAGGGGTTCCACAAGGTGGTAATTTTAGTCCAATTTTAGCAGCCCTGGTTTTATCTGTGATGGAGTTTCAATTTTCCAAAACTTTTTCTCTTAATCAGAATGTTCTATTGGAGCCATTTAGATATATGGACGACTTATTGGTTATTCACAACAAAAATGATCAATATGTTGAAGATTTGTTAGCAGCTGTTTATAATAATGTATTAGAGATTAAAAGAACTCACATGAATGAATTTCATACTAATTACTTAGATATCAATATAAGAATAGATAATAATGCAATTTTGACCAATTTATACAATAAAACAGATGACTTTGATTTCATAGTGAAGAAGTTCCCACAATCAGATTCTGCAGTTTCTGTTATCATCAAGGCCTCAACAATTTACACAGAGGCCTTGAGGATAGCCAATGTCTGCTCTAAGGTGAAGTTTTTCATAGATAAATTGAAAGAATTGAAAAACTAACTATTAAACAATGGATACTCTTCAGAATTTATTGTCGTTAACATAGTCAAATGCATCTATCGCAACAAAAAAATTTCATATAAGTTCCTTTTGCCAGATGATCACAATCATGTTAAAAAACTTGTCGTTGCTATTCTATAAATTCGAATATTAGCTACACTAAAGTCTCGAATCCTGTTCTATTCCAGCTACTGCTATTGTTGAACGACCTACACCATACGACTTTATTGATTCCACATTGATTTTGGACCTGACCTTTCCCCATTTTGGACTTTCATTGTTCTACCACTTTTCCGCGCCTCTTCTTTCTCACTCAGTTTCCTTTCATTATTCTTGCTAACAATTTCTGCTTGTGGCTCAGCTTTCTCATTTATTTCTCATCGACAATTCTGTTCCTCACTGAGGAGCCTCGGCAGAATTGTTTGGTAAGGTTCGTCTGCGGGCAGAGGCGAAACGGACTTTATCAACTTCTTACTCCTCTACATCCTTCTTCTTCTTTTCTCTTTTAATTGTTTGTCACCAAAGGCAACTCTGGCCGCAGACACTTTTGCGCCCCGATGTTGAGACGATTTACCCAATTACTAGAATTTATTCGATTAAACAAGATGCAGTTATATTCTCAGGGCATCTCACCGCAAGGTGCGGAAAGGCTTCATGAAAGTTTTGCTCAGGTTTTTTCGAAGCCGAAAAATTATGCTTTATTCACATTCACGTTCCTTTTTTCCTTACCTAGAAAAACTACAGAAATCATTTAGCAGTGTTTGTGAGAATGACTTCGTGTAGACTGGTATTTGAAATTTTGAGAAAGGTGATCAGTACCTTAGAATTTGTTTCACATCAACCAGAATATAATCCATCGTTCCAAGAAGTCATTTACTTCAGGTTTCCATTCTCAAAGAAACACTCATTTAGGTTTTAGAAACGAGGGGAAATCGTTGTTTAGATAACGACGTTCACACCACTCATTTCTGAGAGTTCTACAACTCTGGAGCCTTCCTGATCTCACAAATGCGCGTTAAGAAAATTCTCGGCGAATTTAGAGAGCTTCGTTTTTTTTCTGTACATAAATACAGAGATATGAAACGCCATCTTTTGAAAGTTAGTGGAATTTCAACAATTTCTATTATACTTTGAGAAAAAAAATTAGATATCTCTAAAATTTCACAAAATCAGGGTTTTTTGGTTTTTAAAAATTCAAAGTTTTGAAAAAATCTCAGAAGAAGCTTTGTTCAGAAAAAGGCTTTTTTTCTCATTTTATTCTTTTTTCTTACTCTTTTTGTTGTTAGGAACTTAGAATTCAGAAATTAGGTCGGTTCGCGAGTGCACATTGCAGCCGGTGAACCACCGGCGTTTTTGTGCGTCTTCTTCTGGAAGCGAAATACTTAGCTAGAAAAAGGCAACAGTTCTTATCCAAACCTATATTTCGAATTGCTCTGATCATGGCCAATACCAATTGATGAAAGATGAGAAGTTCCGAGGACAAAAAACGGGTGACATTTTTTGAGATTTTTTTGAGATGATATACCACGGTTCCCACGGTGTGCGGTCGGGCCATTGATTGCTCTGAACCTCGACTACCTTTTTCGTCTATTTCGAGGATTTTTCCTGCCCAATCCGCCTTGCTGTCCTTCCCGTTTCGCCTGTCTACCCGTCCTGCGATATTCTGAGGAAGTTTGCTGGCCCTCGGAGATTGCGGATCAACTCTACCTCGTACCCTCTGCCAAGAATCTGTCCTAGTCAACTGCCAACCTGTGTCGTTCCTAGTGGCAAGGGAACAAGCCTGTTATTCATCTTCATTTGCCACATTAACAGGTCATTGGTTACATACATTTCTACCTCCGCTGTCTTCCCCGTTCTTTTTGAAGGATTCCATGGAGACCCCACAGGATGCTGTGCCGTTGTTCGATTCTATGGAAAAAATCGATGGGAGAGATGATGATGATCAGCCTGCCTCGCGTCTATGTCTGAGTGATCATGATCTGTCTGCTGCGCTCAAGGACGTGTAAGGCTCTCAGGAAGTACCCAATTGCGTCAAGACTATTCTCATTCTTCTGACTGAGCAGCTAAGTTCCTCTTTGAATGAGAATTCCTGTTTGCGTGCTAAGACTTTTGAGTTTGCTAAGGAAAATTCCTCGTTGAGAAATCAGATTAAGACTATGCAGGGTAGAATAGTTGAACTTGAGACTTCTCGTAACTCTGATGTATCTGTGACGTCAGTTCGTGATCCGTGTTTCGTTGACGATAATTTTCACGAGTGCGAACGCAAGCGCTCTATTGCATTATCTGGCATATCTGAGTCCATTCTCCTAATATTCAACACCGTAGTCAGAATGATTATTATTGGGTTTCGAATTTGTTGTCTTTTCTCGGCATAGAGGCATCCCCTTTGTCTGTGTATAGGTTAGGTAAAAAGCTTCCTGGTAGAAATAGGCTCCTCAAGGTAGTTCTGCCAACAACATTCCATCAGAAGTTGGCTATTGCTCGGTCTCCTAATTTGCGTTTATTTTCGCTCAAGGGTGTCTTTTTAAGGGCATCGCTTACTCGAGCCGAATTAAATGCAAGGAAGGAGAACAGATTGAGTCGATATGACGGAGGCATAGTCTGTGAGCAGGTAGCCGGAACCCACCATGTGGGTGACCCTACTTCTCAACTAGAAAATGCTTCTGGCATAACCAATGCCTCGGTGAGTACGCATTTAAACTGAATGATTTTCCTCGGTTCTTTTCGATCAATAGTTTTTATTCTAATGCAAGATCAATCGTTAAAAATGCTAGAGAAATCGACTTAATTTTGGGGAATTCTTATGACATTTATGTATTTACCGAGACATGGCTCAAAACTATTCATACTTTGTCATCTCTTTTTTGTAATGTTGCAAACGAGTTTGAGGCTAGTCGTTGCGATAGGCCTGGTAGACCGGGGGGAGGGGTGATGGTATCACTAAAAAAGTCGCTACAGCATGTTACTGTTTTTGCTGAGTCGGTTCCTAAAAGCTATGAAACTCTGGCTATTGATGTTTTCTGTTGTCCTAATCCTATTCGCTTTGTGGTGGTCTATCGTGCTCCTTCCTGCTCTCAGGCAAATACGGATCATCTTGTTAACACAATAAGTGATTTCATCGCAACTGATGGGCCTTCTGTTCTCATTGGGAATTTTAACTTCCCGGAATTTTGCTGGAACGACCTCTCGTGTCCCACCTCCGACTCCAATAGTCATTCCATCTTCATTGATTTTTGGTGACCCATGATTTCAATCAGTATATTGATCATCCTACTCGTGGTGAACATATCCTTGACTTACTTTTCACAAATGACAAGAATCTAGTTGATAATGTTGTGCCAAAACCTCCGATTGGTACCAGCGATCATTCAAGCGTATCATTCATTGTTCGTGCTGACATCTCTGCCACAAGCGTGACCTATCGTCAACAATTTTCGAAATGTGATTACTCCTTGATCTGCCGTTATCTTGCGGATGTGAATTGGTTGGCCTCGCTAAAATCGAATGGCACAGTAGACGAAAAGTATGAGATGTTTCTGAGTATACTCCACCATGCTATTGAAATCTTTGTGCCTTGGAATCGCGTTTTCGCTTCTCGATCATTTTTACCCACGTATTTTAGAAACATGTCCGATCATAGAGACTGTCTTTTTTCTGTAGCCTTCCAATCTCAAAATACTTCTGACTGGGAGAGGTATCATGCTTTTGCTCGAAGTTTTTCCAAGCAATTGGAGAAATATAATCAAAATATAGAGAAGCGAAATATCGATTCCGGCCAAAAAACAATCTTTCTACAAGTATATGAGGGGGAAACTAAATACCAGAAACAAAACTTCTGTTCTAATGAAGGATTCTGTCAGGGCTATTTCTGATACTGATAAAGCCAATATGCTTGCCAAAGAATTTTGCAAGGTTTTCACTGAAGATGATAGTGTCTGCCCTTCTGACAATTCTCCTGTTGTTAGTGAAATGGAATCGTTCCCATGGTTTGATGATTTTAAAATTTTTGAACTGATTAGCAAATGGCCAGATTCGTACTCGATTACTCCGGATCACATCCCTTTGCGTTTTGTGAAGGAAGTATCTCATGTAATTTCCAAGCCTCTTGCGTACATATTCAATCAATCTCTCATGCTAACTGAAGTCCCTATGCGTTGGAAACATTCATATGTTACACCTCTTCTAAAAAAGGAGCCCGCCAGTGACCCTTCTAACTATAGGCCAGTAAGCATAATTTCGTTACTTTGCCGGTATTTTGAAAAAATTCTTAAAGAGCATATAGTTGACCACATAACGCGTAACGATATAATTCCATCAAGTTAACATGGTTTTGTGGAGGGTAAGTCAGTTGAGACAAATTTATTGGAGTGTATAAATGATTGGTCCAATCTTATTGACCGAAAGATGAGTTGTGATGTGATTTACTTCGATTTCTCGAAAGCGTTCGATCGTGTTTGTCATTCTAAATTGATTTTCAAAATGGAGAAGTTCGGTTTTCACCCAAAAGTAACTACATGGATTGAGCGTTTCATTAGAGATCGCACGTTTCAGGTGAGAATAAATTCGTCATTATCCGAAATTTACTGTGCCACTAGCGGTGTTCCCCAAGGAGGCGTCTTGTCCCCTGTGCTTTTTGCAATCTTCACTTCGGAGCTAGCCCATAAACTCCGCCATTGCCGGTCCCAAGCCCGGATGAGAAAGGAGGAGGGTTGGCCCCCCGTACTACCGACGGGCTGGAAAACTTAGGTGGTAACCATGGAGAGTCTCTTAGGAAATAACGATGAAGCTACCGCATCCGGGGCAGCCGATGCGCCAGCACTAGGGAACCAGGGTGTTGGTGAGAAGAATGCTACTGGCCAAAATGCAAGACGACTGGTGACGCCGAAAAAAGAGTTGCGGATCGGAGCGTGGAACGTGAGAACGGGATACTGCGTTGGACAAAAAGAAGTAATTGCCAGGGAGCTGTCGAGGTCCAAAGTATCGATTGCTGCGCTTTCCGAGCTCAGAATGAGCGGTTGTGGAACGGTGACCATCCAGGTTCCAGGAAGTGACGAAAAGATGGTGCTGTATTACTCCGGTGATGAGCGGCATCATCAAGGCGTTGGATTCATGCTAAGCAGGGACGCAGCTGGAAGCGTGATTACGTTTGAGCCGATTTCTGGCAGGATTGCTGTCCTAGTCTTGAGCGGAACGATAAAAACCCATTTTGTGTCTGTCTATGCGCCCACGGAGTCGAGTTCTGACATCGACAAAGACGCGTTCTACGCACAACTCCAAGACGTTCTGAATTCGATCCCGAGAACCGATGTTACCATTGTAGCGGGCGATTTCAACGCAAGAGTCGGAACTGTTAGAACCGGATGGGAAGGAGTGCTGGGAAGGTTCAGCGTCGGTGAAATGAACGATAACGGTTTACGTCTGCTTTCGTTTGCAGCGTTCAACGGGCTTACGATTGGAAACAGTCTATTTCAACATCCCCGGAAACATCAGTTAACATGGAGGAGTTCGACCGGACATGATATAGCCACCTTAGATTACGTGCTGGTGAACTCTCGTTTCAGGTCTTCACTCAAAGACGTGCGAGCCATGAGAGGACCTGACTGTGGATCGGACCACTATCTCTTGCGCGCTGTAATGAAGCTTCGTTTACGGCGACCCAGGCGTGTGGTGCCTCCTAAAAAGAAACTGGACTGGTCCCACTTGCTGACACCTGGAACAAGAGAAGCGTTTCAAATCGCGCTGTCAAATCGCTTTGCAGTGCTTCAAGATGCATTGTCCGTAGACGAATATGAGGAGCAAACAGTTGATGTCGTTCTGCAATGTGCAGAGCCTCTCTGCCCGGTTATTCGCCGGCGAACACAGCCATGGATATCGGACGAGTCTCTCCGCCTCGTGGATGAGCGGAAACGAGTGAAGCTAACCAACTTTGCACGTTATCGGCAACTATGTCAAGAGCTTCGTCGTAAGTTGAAAGAGGAGAGAGAGTCGTACTGGAACAAGATGGCCGACGAACTGGAGGAGGCGGCTGGAAGAAATAACTACCGCACATTGTACGGTACACTGAACCGTCTCAGAAAGAAAACCAATCCGGCTAGCGATTGCATCAGGAATACGGACGGGTCCTTTGTGCGTTCTGTGGATGAGCGCCTGTTACGATGGAAGCAGTTCTTCAGCGAGCTTTACAGTCACGATGCACCACCAGGCCCGCTTGACAAACCGATACCAGTTGTAGTGTCACAGCAGGCGATGCTTGACTCTGAACCCACTCTGGACGAAGTGAGAGCCGCGATTCAGCGTCTCAAAAACCGAAAGGCGCCTGGTGTAGACAACGTTACTGCTGAAGCGATCAAGGCAGGTGGTGATGTGTTACAACGACGGTTACATCAGCTGATCCTCCTCGTATGGCAGTCAGAAAACGTCCCATCTACCTGGAAAAAGGCTATCGTTGTGCCCATTCACAAAAAGGGTGATGCCAGGGACTGTAAAAACTATCGCGGAATCAGTCTGTTATCAATCGTTGGTAAAGTCTTCACGAGGATAATCCAGTCCAGACTTCAACGCCATCGAGAGCATACCAGTCGCGAGGAACAGGCAGGATTTCGTCCTGGTCGAGGCTGCAGCGATCAAATATTCGCACTTCGTCAACTTCTGGAGGAAAGGATCTGCTGTGGAAAGCGGGTTGTTATTACCTTCATCGACTTCAAGTCGGCCTTTGACTGCGTGCACTGGCCTGCCTTGTGGAGAACATTGGAGTGCGAACACGTTCCGGAGAAAATTGTGAAGCTCCTGCAGGGAACATACAGCGGTTCAACTAGCTGCATTCGCGTCGGGGACAAGCTGTCCGAAGAATTTGCGGTCAATGCAGGAGTCCGGCAAGGAGATGTGATTTCGCCACTGCTATTCAACACTGTGGTCGACGCCATTATGAGAAAGGTTTTCAAAGATAGAAGAGGGGTCCAATATGGCGATAACGAGTTCCTCACAGACTTGATGTTTGCGGACGACAGCGCTGTGTTCACCGATACTGATATGGATGCTACGAATTTGATGAAGGGTATAGCAGATATCGCGGATTCGTACGGTCTACGGATAAATAAGGACAAGACCAAAGTCATGACGTCAGACGGTTCACGTGCTTCTGTGTTCTTCGAAGGAGCTGAGCTTCAGCAAGTTGAGGAGTTCAAGTACTTAGGATCGGTGGTGCAACAGCGCAAGGTAGTGGCCACAACTGAGATACAGTGCAGGATCGGGCAGGCGTGTGCTGCTTTTGCTTCACTAGGCTGGTGTCTGTGGAAAAAGGGCAATGTGTCAATCAAGACCAAGATGCGGATCTTCCGATCTCTTATAATGCCGATTCTATTGTACGGCTCAGAGTCGTGGACCTTGCTCAAGTCGGATCTCAGCAAGCTAGAGGTCTTCCAAATGCGGTGTTTGCGGCGAATTCTCGGAACAACGTTAAGAGATCGCATACGCAACGACGTTATACGAGACAGCTGCGACCATCAACCGACAATCGAGGAACAAATCCGAACGAAAAGGTTGCGCTGGTTTGGACACGTATGCAGAATGGAAGCCAGTCGACTACCGCACAGCTTGCTATGGAGAAAACGCCCAAAAGCATGGAAGGTCGAGAGAACTGCCCCGAAGAAGACGTGGGTGAAGCAAGTCGAAGCTGATCTGAAATCTCAACGGTGCAGTGTCGTTAACGCTAAAATAATTGCGGCTAATCGTTCTGAATGGAAGCGTATCGTTCAGGCCACTGGAGCTCCTATGGCACCTACAGCAGTGTACTGGTTGAGAGGTCATCCCGCTCCGCCAGCCGCCAGCTAATGGGATGAGTGAGTGAGTGAGTGCTAGCCCATATAGTACGAGAGACTGGGGTGAAATGTATGCAGTATGCTGACGATTTCAAAATCTATGTAAATCCGGATGACTCCTCATCATGTTTTTACAATCCGCTATCAATGTTGTGGAATCTTGGAGTAAGGACTGGGCATTACCACTTGGACCTGAGAAAACCATGCACATGAGAATCGGGTCGGCAGATAGTCGCATGAATTTCGTCTTGCAAGATAAGGTAATTCCTCTGGTGGACAGAGTTGTTGATCTAGGATTTCCTTATAATAGCAAGTTAGACTTCTCAGAACATTACAGAAATATTTGCAGGAAGGCGTATGATCGGACCTATCAAATTTTCAAGTGACTAGCAACAAAAAACATCAATATTCCCGTGAAAGCATACAAAACGTATGTCAGGCCTATCTTAGAGTGTGGGCCCACAGTTTTTTCACCGCACAAAAAGAAAGACTTTGTATCCCTCGAAAAAATTCAAAACAATTATACACGAAAATTGATAATCAGATACGGAGGTTTCCTCTACCACCGTATCCCTAAGTCGCGTATCCGAAACAAAATTTCTTCACACGAATTATATGTGTAAATCTATAGAAATGTTACGGTCTAAAAAACTAACGCTTACATAAGTTTTTGAACACCGCCTGATTTGTTAAAAAATGGTCAATAAAAATGCCAATGAAGACTGTTCTAGAAAACACTCGAATGTTCTAGAAAATTCATTGGAGAGGCATTAGCAAAATAAGATATATGTATGATTTTTTTAATGTTTCAATTATGCTACTCGAAGAATGAAAAAATGTCAAGAGGCTCCAAAATTTTCTCAATATGGCATGATATGTAGTTGGATAAATAGAAAAATATAAAATTGAGTCAAGCTATGGAGAAAAAAATCCGGATGATATGTATCAACACTATTATTTTTAAAAAAATATCTTTCTCCGCTTGAGGGCGTAAAAATCATGTAAACTGAAGACATTACAAATTAATATTTTGTTTCGAGGAAGACTCGAATGTGTAGAAAATCTAGGTAGTCATTAGGGAATGTTTCCGTATTTATTAGAAGTTAATTTTGAGCTCTTCGTAAATTTTTAAATTAAAATTATAATATTGATAATCGACTTTTAAGATTTATGAACAATTGTTAGGCTGCGCAATGGAAAATGAAAAGGTTCAGAGTGTTAAACAACATTAAAAGATTTTAACATTGCGCGAATAGAGTTATACACGAATTATAAATCACTGGTATGTTTCAAAGGAATGGAGAAAGAAAGAAATTAGAGAAAGAGACTCACCTTTTCATCGAATCACTCCTGCGGAAAGATGGGTAATGTATAGCATCAAATTGCAAGTCAAGAAAAGTTTCATGTTGAAATGTAAACATGCAAACTTTCATGAATTAGCAACTCAATGCATTTGGGATAAACGTTTCTTCTACAGGATAGTCATGGTAAGGAAACAGACCTGTTGAGCAGCGTCTAGTACATACTTTGGAGTTTTGTAGAATACTGCTGAATAACGTGGAAAATACAAAGGAGAAGGAGCCAGTCTAGAGACAATCTCGTCCGCGACGAGGGGCGGGGCCAGGCCCGCCCCACTTGCCCCGCCCGCGCCAGAGCGCCTCATCGGGCGCTCTCAATTTCTCCGAGACCAAAAATGCTCTAATTTCTAACTCAGCGTATTTAATCCCTTTCCCGTTTAAAGTTTCGATGTAAGGGTGTATACTTAATTGGCGACTATTTCTCGATTCTATATCCCATATGAGCCCGAGTGGAGATAGGAGAAGTAACAAGAATGTTGTTTTTGGCCGAAGAGTCATGTTTTGACTAACATAAAACAAACGAAAAATTCTTCAGCTCTTCCAAAAATTGCAATATCTGTCCACGAAACGTCCTCTGCACAGTCATGGTTAGCTGGTTTTCACAGCTTTCCTAGAAAGAGAAGAATTAGGACTCTAATTCGAGGAAATCTGCTGAAAAACTGAAAATTTTTAATTTTAAAAAAATTGCCGCATAACTTCCAAATGTCTTTTTGTACTCTGAGGTTAGGTGCTCCGAAAATATTATTGCTCACTGTTTGAATGAGTGGGTTCTAGTCATCGAGAAAACTGCACGAACACAGGAGATGCAAAATGTCGACGGCTGGGGTTGCCTTTCGTCGAGTGCAGCGCCACCCAGGTTCGATTATAACCTCATCTAAAAACTCAGAAATGAGTGAATTGCCCAAGAGATTTTTATTTTTGTTACAGCTGCTAATGCTATTTTCGAATTTCCAACATAACATGGGACAGAAAATGGGACCTCGTCGGGTCTAGAATATCTTAAAAATCATCTAAAAATTTTCGGAAACCCGATGCTGCCTAACACTTCAAATTAATGCTAGGAGGATTCTTAAACTATATTAGCTGGATACATATTCTATTATCACTTTTTTACTCGAACATGGCAGCACGTAAATTGGATGCAAAGTGAAAATTTCATAGGTAGCACTTTTTTATGTGTTACATCTCTGCGAACTTTTAATTTTTTGACCTCGGTTGAAGAGAAATGAAATCAACCTCCCTTTTCTTTGATTACCCATTCCGACAAGCTGATATCGTTTTTGCGAAACAATATATCAGGGGGTCAAAATCTGCAGGATAATAATAATAATAATAATTCATTACGCTGTATAAGACAGACGTTCGAGAATAAAAACAATATAAACTAAAGGTTGCGAAATCACACTTGAATTACACAGTAGAAGTGAAACTATTAATATCAATAAAGGCAACCTGGAATACATATGCCTAATACGCGAGGATGACTTTAGAGGCCATTCGTTTGAATGACTGAAATCGCGAGGGCGGGGATCTATGGTACTCTTTAACGAAACATAAGCAGCGCCAGCACGAACCGTAAATGTGTGGGCACGGATTCCAGTTTTAGCAGTAGGGTATGAGATTTTTATACTACCTCCTCTAGCTCTAGATGCACTGAGTTTGTAGAAATGCGAAGAATTTACCTTGACAACACGATAAATTATTTTAAACACCATACATACGTCCCTCAGTTTTCTCCTAGACTCCAGTGAATGCAAGCCGAGAAATTTGTTTCGGATACGCGACTTAGGGATACGGTGGTAGAGGAAACCTCCGTATCTGATTATCAATTTTCGTGTATAATTGTTTTGAATTTTTTCCAGGGATACAAAGTCTTTCTTTTTGTGCGGTGAAAAAACTGTGGGCCCACACTCTAAGATAGGCCTGACATACTGTTTGTATGCTTTTACGGGAATATTGATGTTTTTTGTTGCTAGTCACTTGAAAATTCGATAGGTCCGACCATACGCCTTCCTGCAAATATTTCTGTAATGTTCTGAGAAGTCTAACTTGCTATTATAAGAAAATCCTAGATCAACAACTCTGCCCACCAGAGGAATTACCTTATCTTGCAAGACGAAATTCATGCGACTATCTGCCGACCCGATTCTCATGTGCATGGTTTTCTCAGGTCCAAGTGGTAATGCCCAGTCCTTACTCCAAGATTCCACAACATTGATAGCGGATTGTAAGTCACATGATGAGGAGTCATCCGGATTTACATAGATTTTGAAATCGTCAGCATATTGCATACATTTCACCCCAGTCTCTCGTACTATATGGGCTAGCTCCGAAGTGAAGATTGCAAAAAGCACAGGGGACAAGACGCCTCCTTGGGGAACACCGCTAGTGGCACAGTAAATTTCGGATAATGACGAATTTATTCTCACCTGAAACGTGCGATCTCTAATGAAACGCTCAATCCATGTAGTTACTTTTGGGTGAAAACCGAACTTCTCCATTTTGAAAATCAATTTAGAATGACAAACACGATCGAACGCTTTCGAGAAATCGAAGTAAATCACATCACAACTCATCTTTCGGTCAATAAGATTGGACCAATCATTTATACACTCCAATAAATTTGTCTCAACTGACTTACCCTCCACAAAACCATGTTAACTTGATGGAATTATATCGTTACGCGTTATGTGGTCAACTATATGCTCTTTAAGAATTTTTTCAAAATACCGGCAAAGTAACGAAATTATGCTTACTGGCCTATAGTTAGAAGGGTCACTGGCGGGCTCCTTTTTTAGAAGAGGTGTAACATATGAATGTTTCCAACGCATAGGGACTTCAGTTAGCATGAGAGATTGATTGAATATGTACGCAAGAGGCTTGGAAATTACATGAGATACTTCCTTCACAAAACGCAAAGGGATGTGATCCGGAGTAATCGAGTACGAATCTGGCCATTTGCTAATCAGTTCAAAAATTTTAAAATCATCAAACCATGGGAACGATTCCATTTCACTAACAACAGGAGAATTGTCAGAAGGGCAGACACTATCATCTTCAGTGAAAACCTTGCAAAATTTTTTGGCAAGCATATTGGCTTTATCAGTATCAGAAATAGCCCTGACAGAATCCTTCATTAGAACAGAAGTTTTGTTTCTGGTATTTAGTTTCCCCCTCATATACTTGTAGAAAGATTGTTTTTTGGCCGGAATCGATATTTCGCTTCTCTATATTTTGATTATATTTCTCCAATTGCTTGGAAAAACTTCGAGAGCAAAAAAGCATGATACCTCTCCCAGTCAGAAGTATTTTGAGATTGGAAGGCTACAGAAAAAAGACAGTCTCTATGATCGGACATGTTTCTAAAATACGTGGGTAAAAATGATCGAGAAGCGAAAACGCGATTCCAAGGCACAAAGATTTCAATAGCATGGTGGAGTATACTCAGAAACATCTCATACTTTTCGTCTACTGTGCCATTCGATTTTAGCGAGGCCAACCAATTCACATCCGCAAGATAACGGCAGATCAAGGAGTAATCACATTTCGAAAATTGTTGACGATAGGTCACGCTTGTGGCAGAGATGTCAGCACGAACAATGAATGATACGCTTGAATGATCGCTGGTACCAATCGGAGGTTTTGGCACAACATTATCAACTAGATTCTTGTCATTTGTGAAAAGTAAGTCAAGGATATGTTCACCACGAGTAGGATGATCAATATACTGATTGAAATCATGGGTCACCAAAAAATCAATGAAGATGGAATGACTATTGGAGTCGGAGGTGGGACACGAGAGGTCGTTCCAGCAAAATTCCGGGAAGTTAAAATTCCCAATGAGAACAGAAGGCCCATCAGTTGCGATGAAATCACTTATTGTGTTAACAAGATGATCCGTATTTGCCTGAGAGCAGGAAGGAGCACGATAGACCACCACAAAGCGAATAGGATTAGGACAACAGAAAACATCAATAGCCAGAGTTTCATAGCTTTTAGGAACCGACTCAGCAAAAACAGTAACATGCTGTAGCGACTTTTTAGTGATACCATCACCCCTCCCCGGTCTACCAGGCCTATCGCAACGACTAGCCTCAAACTCGTTTGCAACATTACAAAAAGAGATGACAAAGTATGAATAGTTTTGAGCCATGTCTCGGTAAATACATAAATGTCATAAGAATTCCCCAAAATTAAGTCGATTTCTCTAGCATTTTTAACGATTGATCTTGCATTAGAATAAAAACTATTGATCGAAAAGAACCGAGGAAAATCATTCAGTTTAAATGCGTACTCACCGAGGCATTGGTTATGCCAGAAGCATTTTCTAGTTGAGAAGTAGGGTCACCCACATGGTGGGTTCCGGCTACCTGCTCACAGACTATGCCTCCGTCATATCGACTCAATCTGTTCTCCTTCCTTGCATTTAATTCGGCTCGAGTAAGCGATGCCCTTAAAAAGACACCCTTGAGCGAAAATAAACGCAAATTAGGAGACCGAGCAATAGCCAACTTCTGATGGAATGTTGTTGGCAGAACTACCTTGAGGAGCCTATTTCTACCAGGAAGCTTTTTACCTAACCTATACACAGACAAAGGGGATGCCTCTATGCCGAGAAAAGACAACAAATTCGAAACCCAATAATAATCATTCTGAATACGGTGTTGAATATTAGGAGAATTGGACTCAGATATGCCAGATAATGCAATAGAGCGCTTGCGTTCGCACTCGTGAAAATTATCGTCAACGAAACACGGATCACGAACTGACGTCACAGATACATCAGAGTTACGAGAAGTCTCAAGTTCAACTATTCTACCCTGCATAGTCTTAATCTGATTTCTCAACGAGGAATTTTCCTTAGCAAACTCAAAAGTCTTAGCACGCAAACAGGAATTCTCATTCAAAGAGGAACTTAGCTGCTCAGTCAGAAGAATGAGAATAGTCTTGACGCAATTGGGTACTTCCTGAGAGCCTTACACGTCCTTGAGCGCAGCAGACAGATCATGATCACTCAGACATAGACGCGAGGCAGGCTGATCATCATCATCTCTCCCATCGATTTTTTCCATAGAATCGAACAACGGCACAGCATCCTGTAGGGTCTCCATGGAATCCTTCAAAAAGAACGGGGAAGACAGCGGAGGTAGAAATGTATGTAACCAATGACCTGTTAATGTGGCAAATGAAGATGAATAACAGGCTTGTTCCCTTGCCACTAGGAACGACACAGGTTGGCAGTTGACTAGGACAGATTCTTGGCAGAGGGTACGAGGTAGAGTTGATCCGCAATCTCCGAGGGCCAGCAAACTTCCTCAGAATATCGCAGGACGGGTAGACAGGCGAAACGGGAAGGACAGCAAGGCGGATTGGGCAGGAAAAATCCTCGAAATAGACGAAAAAGGTAGTCGAGGTTCAGAGCAATCAATGGCCCGACCGCACACCGTGGGCACCGTGGTATATCATCTCAAAAAAATCTCAAAAAATGTCACCCGTTTTTTGTCCTCGGAACTTCTCATCTTTTATCAATTGGTATTGGCCATGATCAGAGCAATTCGAAATATATGTTTGGATAAGAACTGTTGCCGTTCTCTAGCTAAGTATTTCGCTTCCAGAAGAAGACGCACAAAAACGCCGGTGGTTCACCGGCTGCAATGTGCACTCGCGAACCGACCTAATTTTCTGAATTCTAAGTTCCTTACAACAAAAAGGGTAAGAAAAAAGAATAAAATGAGAAAAAAAAGCCTTTTCTGAACAAAGTTTCTTCTGAGATTTTTTCAAAACTTTTTTTTAAACCGAAAATCCCTGATTTTGTGGAATTCGGGAGATATCTAATTTTTCTTCACAAAGTACAGTAGAAATAATTGAAATTCCACTAACTTTCAAGAGATGGCGTCTCATATCTCTGTATTTATGTACAGAGAAAAACGAAGCTCTCTAAATTCGCCGAGAATTTTCTTAAGAGCGCCTTTGTGAGAAGATCAGGAAGGCTCCCGAGTTTTAAAACTCTCAGAAATGAGTGCTGTGAACGTCGTTATCTGTTCAACGATTCTCCCTCGTTTCTAAAGCCTAAATGAGTGTTTCTTTGAGATTGGAAACCTGAAGTAAATGACTTCTTGGAACGATGAGTTATATTCTGGTGGATGTGAAACAAATTCTAAGGTCCTGATCACTTTTTTCAAAATTTCAAATACCAATCTACACGAAGTCACTCTCACAAACACTGCTGAATGATTTCTGTAGTTTTTCAAGGTAAAGAAAAAAGGAACGTGAATGTGAATAAAGCATAATTTTTCGGCTTCGAGAAAACCTGAGCAAAACTTCCATGAAGCCTTTCCGCACCTTGCGGTGAGATGCCCTGAGAATATATGCATCTTGTTTAATCGACTAAGTTCTAGCAATTGGGTAAGTCGTCTCAACATCGGGGCGCAAGAGTGTCTCCGGCCGATGTTGCCTTTGGTGACAAACAGTGCCAGCGACTTGGGCTTGATTATCCTCTCCGTTCAAGACGCGAACACGAGCGAATATCCAACTGGACTCTATTCATGTGAAGTTTGCTTACGTCGAAAATCGATTCCTTACTTTATAGGAGGATGAAACTGGCACATCACCACGTAACTTCTCGTATTCGTAATTTTTTTCAAGACTCGATAGAACTTCCCGCCCTGAAAAATTGTTGGGAAAGCCTGAAACTGATATTAGCACAAATAACACTCGAATGTCGCTTCTCTTTTTGGAATATGATAGCATAAGTCTTTGCTGAAAAGCCAAATCCCGTAGGAATCGCTATTCGATGTATAATATCTCACTGACTTCTTCGTTAAGTGTCCTCTAATGAATGCAAGTAGCAGTACCTTGAATCTACATTCATATAGTGATGAAAAATCAAGAACCGTTTGGTATTCCAAACATTAGTCTGTTTCAATTGAACATTGATTTACTATCATGGAAAAAACATTTGCACAATGCAGTAATATCTAATCCGCTTCAAATACTCTACTACAGACGAAAATAGATACTGATTCTATCAAAAAGGGGTCTTCCAAGCGAAAGAGGTTTGGTTGGCGTCAGAAACGTCCCAACAAAAAGAGAACAATAGGTAAGTAGATTGAGGAGAGTCTACAAAAAGTGAACAATATTCTCTGAGAGTAATTTTTCTTGGTGAACACTTCTTAACAGCGGAAACAAACCGTTGTGGCATTTTACGATGATGAGTATAGTGTCTTTCGGAAAAAGCACTTCTATTCGTTTAGCGAGATTTTACGGCATTACTCTTGCTTAATGCTGTATTTCTATTTTATTGTTTTGCTTCTCCTTACAGCAAGACCTAACCGTCTGTCTAAGTCTTTGCGACGTCATCTTCTATTCTGATGGTAAGAGTTAGGTTTACATGCACATACGTTTAAACGGTTCTTGCGTAATCAAGACCATTATTGGAACCACGGAAAGCTTCTGTGTAGAACACCGCAACGGTTTGTTTTCGCTGTTAAGAAGTGTTCACCAAGAAAATTACTCTCAGAGAATATTGTTCACTTTTTGTAGACTCTCCTCAATCTACTTACCTATTGTTCTCTTTTTGTTGGGACGTTTCTGACGCCAACCAAACCTCTTTCGCTTGGAAGACCCCTTTTTGATAGAATTGTTCACTTTTTATTGATATTACGAAGTAATATCTATGAAAAAATCTTCAATATTTTTCAAATAGCATTGATTGCTATAATAATCAGTAAGCAACAAACTTGTTGCGCACGCTACGAATTAAGCGCTACTCACTTTCCACGACGTCCTGATGACGTCATCAGATGCCCTATGTACTTTACATGACACCATGATGACGTCATCAGATGCACTATGTTCTTTACATGACATCCTAATGACGTCATCAGATGCCCTATGTACTTTACGTCACATCCTGACGACGTCATCAGATGCCCTATGTACTTTACATGACACCTTGATGACGTCATCAGATGCCCTATGTACTTTACATGACATCCTGATGACGTCATCAGATGCCCTATGTACTTTACATGACACCCTGATGACGTCATCAGATGCCCTATGTACTTTACATGACACCCTTTTGACGTCATCAGATGCCCTATGTACTTTACATGACACCTTGATGACGTCATCAGATGCCCTATGTACTTTACATGACACCCTGATGGCGTCATCAGATGCCCTATGTACTTTACATGACATCTTGATGACGTCATCAGATGCCCTATGTACTTTACATGACATCTTGATGACGTCATCAGATGCCCTATGTACTTTACATGACGACACCCTGATGACGTCATCAGATGCCCTATGTACTTTACATGACACCCTGATGACGTCATCAGATGCCCTATGTACTTTACATGACACCCTGATGACGTCATCAGATGCCCTATGTACTTTACATGACACCCTGATGACGTCATCAGATGCCCTATGTACTTTACATGACACCTGATGACGTCATCAGATGCCCTATGTACTTTACATGACATCCTGATGACGTCATCAGATGCCCTATGTACTTTACATGACACCCTGATGACGTCATCAGATGCCCTATGTACTTTACATGACACCATTTTGACGTCATCAGATGCCCTATGTACTTTACATGACACCTTGATGACGTCATCAGATGCCCTATGTACTTTACATGACACCCTGATGGCGTCATCAGATGCCCTATGTACTTTACATGACACCCTGATGACGTCATCAGATGCCCAATGTACTTTACATGACATCCTGATGACGTCATCAGATGCCCTATGTACTTTACATGACACCTTGATGACGTCATCAGATGCCCTATGTACTTTACATGACATCCTGATGACGTCATCAGATGCCCTATGTACTTTACATGACACCCTGATGACGTCATCAGATGCCCTATGTACTTTACATGACACCCTGATGACGTCATCAGATGCCCTATGTACTTTACATGACACCCTGATGACGTCATCAGATGCCCTATGTACTTTACATGACACCCTGTTGACGTCATCAGGTGCCCTATGTACTTTACATGACCCCCTGATGCCGTCATCAGATGCCCTATGTACTTTACATGACACCCTTATGACGTCATCAGATGCCCTATGTACTTTACATGACACCCTGATGACGTCATCAGATGCCCTATGTACTTTACATGACATCCTGATGACGTCATCAGATGCCCTATGTACTTTACATGACACCCTGATGACGTCATCAGATGCCCTATGTACTTTACATGACACCCTGATGACGTCATCAGATGCCCTATGTACTTTACATGACACCCTGATGACGTCATCAGATGCCCTATGTACTTTACATGACACCCTGATGACGTCATCAGATGCCCTATGTACTTTACATGACACCCTTATGACGTCATCAGATGCCCTATGTACTTTACATGACACCCTGATGACGTCATCAGATGCCCTATGTACTTTACATGACATCCTGATGACGTCATCAGATGCCCTATGTACTTTACATGACACCCTGATGACGTCATCAGATGCCCTATGTACTTTACATGACCCCTGATGACGTCATCAGATGCCCTATGTACTTTACATGACACCCTGATGACGTCATCAGATGCCCTATGTACTTTACATGACACCCTGATGACGTCATCAGATGCCCTATGTACTTTACATGACACCCTTATGACGTCATCAGATGCCCTATGTACTTTACATGACACCCTGATGACGTCATCAGATGCCCTATGTACTTTACATGACATCCTGATGACGTCATCAGATGCCCTATGTACTGATAGCCTGCGACCACTGGCAGTGGCTAGTGGCGCGAACGAGGAACGAGGGACGAGGAACGAGGAACAGGACACGAGGGACGCGTTACAAGAAAAAACGCGAATTTTAGCTAAGCTTCCGCCGATCTAACTTTGTTAATTTTCAATCGATTTGGCTCAAATTTTGTCAGCGGGTGTCTTCTATACTATCTCACTTATATCCAGAAGGAAATCTCTAGAAAATTTGTTTTACAGGTTTTATTAACTACTTTACCAAAATCTAAGTGATCACAAGTGCCAGGCAAAACCAAACCTCTCCAGCCGCTTCGCGGCTGGAGCGATTATCTAACTGTTTTGCTTTGCTACGGATTAGTGTGATTTGGAAATGTAACATTTGTGGGAAACTCGTTAAAAGAAGTGAAATCTCTTATGCTACTGATTTGGCACGGGAATAAACTCGAAAGAAGCGCTAAAAACTCATCGAAATGATTCATCGTTGATTTGGCTGTGCACTTGTTTACTAAACAACAAAAATTGAGTGCGACATTGAAAACCAAGTCACACACTTCTTACTGAGCATTTATGTGTTCGTGTGACAGCAGTTCTCTTAGTTGACGACATTCGCATAAACACACTACGTGATGTTATTTCCACTTTCATGGGGACACAACATAATTTTGCAAGGACCTGAGACTTGTTAACCTAAACTGCAAGCGTTAGGTTGATTCCAGAAAAGAAGCGCGTGATTTGGCTTTTCAATGTCACACTCATTTTTTGTTGTTTAGTAAACAAGTGCACAGCCAAATCAACGATGAATCATTTCACTGAGTTTTTAGCGCTTCTTTCGAGTCTATTCCCATGCCAAATCAGTAGCATAAGACATTTCACTTCTTTTAACGAGTTTCTCACAAATGTCACATCTCCAAATCATACTAATCCGCAGCAAAGCAACACAGTTAGATAATTTCACTTTATTTTAGCGAAGGTTTCCCTTTAAGGACACATTACGCCCTCAGATATGACTTTTCATATGTTCATGCAGTTGTGTAGTAGACCCTTCTTGCATAACACTCTCCCACCCCTTTTAGAACCACCACAGTTCACACCCTTTTTCTTGGTTTCCGAACCCAATAACGACTAGATGAACGGATGAATCGCAACCGCGTTTTCGATTCTCACTCCTTTGCCGGTCCTCCCAGCTGGGTCAAAGACACGATCCGTAACGCTTGGCGTACTCCCAGTTGAGTCCCGCCCTCTTTCCCCGGCGCTTGGCACTTTTTCAGTCGAGTCCCACACACTTTCCCCGGCGCTTGGCGCACTCCCAGTTGGGTCCCTCACGCTTTGCTCGGCGCTTGGCGTACCCGAAGTTGGGTGCCGCACACGTTCCCCGGTGCTTGGCGCGTTACCAGTTGGGTCCCGCACACTTTCCCCGGCGCTTGGCGCACTTCCAGTTGGGTCCCTCACGCTTTCCTCGGCGTTTGGCGTACCCGAAGTTGGGTCCCGCACACGTTCTCCGGCGCTTAGCGTGCTCCCAGATAGATCCCGCCCACTTTCCCCAGCGCTTGGCGCGCTCCCAGTTGGGTCCCATACACTTTCCCCGGCGCTCGGCGCTTTTTAATGGGGGTCCCGCACACGTTCCCCGTAGCTTGGCACACTTTTAGTCGGGTCCCGCGCACGTTCCCTGGCGCTTGGCGCACTCCCAGTCAGGTCCCACACACGTCCTGTGAGGTTTGGCACACTTCCAGGTGGGCACCGTATACGTTCCCCGGCGCTTGGCGCACTCTTGTTTGGGTCTCGCACTCTCTACCCTGCGCTTTGCGCATTTTCATTCGGGTCCCGCGCACGTTCCCTGGCGCTTCGCGCACTTCCAATCGGACCCCGCACAATAAATGGTGTGCATAGGGTTCTTGATAGACGTAAAGGAGACCTACTCTAACGCTTGCAATCAATTCACTCTTATCACAAAACCACTCATTTCTCTCAATTGGCCAACCGTTTCATATCATTCAAAAGTTTCACCGGACTCACACACAGACACACAGACACAGACACACATTTAAAAATTCACTAATTTTTCAATATCTCGAGAACCACAAAGCAGATTTTTCTGAAACTTGGGCAGTGTTAAAAACCTTTACTGCTCTACATTTTGTGAAAATGCCAAGTTTGGAACTATCTTCCAAACCGAGATTCTGTAACGAGGGGTGTGCGCAGAAGCAATCCTTTTCCAAATCAGGTGCGCGCTTCGCGCGCATCACAATTATACCGGAGCGACTTCGTCCGAGCTGCAGAAAACAGCCAGCTCGCAGCTCGAAGATAATCGCGCTGGGAGGAAGATGAGTCGTGTTAGAACTCCTTCGTCCCAGTACCATTATCTTCGAGCCACTTGCTGGAATAGCGGTTGTCTGCTACTGAAGACCGAAATTTCATTCCAGTATGGAGCTGTCTGAAAAAGGGTGTCGAAAAGTGCGGCTGGGCCTTCTTGATATGCACCATTTTTATCGTAGCGAAATTCGGACCCGCAGTTGCGGACAACCGCTGTGGCCGCACGCACCTAGACGATAATCGTGTCGGGACGTCGTAGTCCCAGCACATTTTTGCGGTGCGTTCGCGTCGCAACAGCGGTTGTACGTAGCTGCGAATTTTTACTCTGATAAATACAGTAGGGTGTTTGAAAAACTAAAAATAATTTCTAAACAACAGAGCACAATACCGACCGCGAAACGCGTCCAAAAGCGCGTCGCCGACGCAAAGTTCCGTCTGCGACGAAAAAACACGTCGAAAGCGTGAAAATCTTTTATGGTGAATATTTTCAGGATGCGAAAACACCTTTCGAGTCGTCTAGTCGCTCTGATTTCAAAAATGTTTTCAAACTTTAAAAAAAACTTAAGCCTTGACCTACTTATGACTCATTTTCCCTTAAAAATGTAAAATCTTCCAGAGTGGGTATTTCCAAAATCTGAGAAGATAGTTCGCTTCAGCAAGCCGAGCTGATTTCAAAGCTATATCGTTTTTGAAGCAAAATCGGTTTTTGACCTACTTATGACCTATTAACCGACCAAGAAACCGAATTTTTTTCAGATTTCATATAATCTGAAATTGGGTCGCTGCATATAATTGGTATCGCATTGCCGAGTTGAAAAGTGTCCTCTAATTTGGGAAAGACGTAAGTTTTAGCCTCACTTTTGCTATTTATGAGAGAACTTCGCCCTGACCCCGTTATTAATTACCCTTGCTTCTCGCCCTAATTACAAATAGTGCGTCCTCAAGATAATCCATTGCAGCCAAACTCCAAACTGTGTTAGTAACATTTTTCACAACTGGTTCATTGAAGACAATCTTGGACGCATTTTCATATCTTGTGGCAGCCGAGCGACACCAACGGCACCGAATTTGAAATTGTCTCCTAAAATGCAGGACTGGTTCATTGTTTCGTTGGAATACCCATACGAAACTGAGACATAAATGTATCTTCTTTGACTCTACATCAGGCTACGGCGCGAGGTGTGATACAACCCAACATTGGTCCGACCCCCCACCCAAGTCAAGCAATTTGCTCAGCCCTCCCCCCCCCCTGGGAAAAATGATGGCGACGACCGGGGAGGGGAGGTCCTCATTTCGTAATTTTTTATATTATAGTGTACGAATTTTTAATTCAAGACTACATCAAGACCTAATAATGCAATAAATAAATGTTTTCCACGAAAGCAGACAAACACAACTCTCCAAGGACAATGGAACCAAATGTTTGTTCAATGGCTGAACGTTCATTAGTGCCCTCAGGGCACATAGGTGCTGTTTCGGGAATGAAAACCACAATTAGTAATTGGCGGTTCAGATGCAAAAACGCACCCTAAATTTCATGGATGCAGCTTCAATCCGAACAGCGCTACACCTTGTAATTGACTATCTGGATGTGAAAACGCACCCATAGTTTCATGGACGCAGCTTTAAGCCGAACAGCGCTACATAGGTTGGGGTCCATGAAAAAAATCGATAGCTGTGAAATATTTACATTTAACGAAATTTGAATTAGGGAGTTTCGCGTTGCTACAACGTGCGGAAAACCTAGCCACGGGCCCAAGTAATCAATTTAATTCTTTTAACCGGTTGAAAACGGTCTTTGAAGACCCATTTTTAGATGTGATACAATCGATTGTATGACACCCAAAAATGGGTCTTCAAAGACCGTTTTTAACCGGGTAAAAGAATGAAATTGATTACTTGGGTCCGTGACTAGGTTTTCCGCACGTCAATTTTTCCGCGCAATTAAAAATTCCATAAATACTCGTAAATATTTCACAACAATTCCGGACTTTTTTTTCAACATTTTTTCATGGACCCCACCCTATGTAGCGCTGTTCGGATTGAAGCTGCATCCATGAAACTTTGGGAGCGTTTTCACATCAAGATAGCCAATGACTGAATGTGGTTTTGATGCCTGAAACCGCAACGATGTGCCCTCAGGGCATGAAAACAGGCTCCGCCCACCCTATGTAGCGCTGTTCGGATACAAGCTGCATTCATGAAACTTTGGGAGCGTTTTCACATGCGGACATTCGTATTCAAAAATGTGGATTCCGCGCCCGCAACCGCTCCTATGTGCTCTGAGGGCGTAAAAATCGAAAGGCGATTTCATTAAAGGCAGTGTTCACGATAATCTTCGATTTCGAGATTAATAGCTGAATCGATTGTTTGGCCCCCGGGTAGAACATAAATGACGAAGGAATCGAGGAAAACGCACCAGAAGGTCACGAAATCCTTTACTCTCACCCCACCTCTTTACTCTCACAGGAACTGTTCGTTGTGACAATGAAATCATTTGTGGGCCCGTCCTTTACAATTATTTGCTTTGTGTGGCTCCGTTCTTTTCTTTGGACCGTAACTAGTACTATTTTGCCTCGAATATTCTTCCATTTTCGACTGATCCCATTTTTCTCCGGTGAACACCACCGTGAACATGTTCATACAACTGGACAACTGGTCCAGGCCAGAGAATAATGTCACTGAAATATGACGTTTTAGTGCGTTTCTCGCCGTTTCTTCGTAATTTCTGTAACACTCGGTGGCCAACGCTTTGTTTTGAGTGGAAAACTCGGGAACGAAAATCATCGTGAACACTGCCTTTACGGAAATTGTAAGAGATATCACAGTGAACAGCGCTCTTTTGTGACAGTCAGCTATCCATCGTTTTACAGCTTTGCGAAATTTTTACCTTTAGCGGGATCGAACCTCTGAATTCTAAATGGCCTAAGAATGCATCTTAGATTACGTAATTCCAGAACATCTGTGTCATTTCGTTGACACGATAGCTCGCTTGTAATGACCTCCTTGAGAGCGAGAACTCAACACCACTGCTGCTGACATATCCAGGAGCGCTTTGGCGACACACTTTACCTGGCCAAGACTCCTCCTCCATGTCAGAATCATTAACGATAGTCATGCTACTGTCGTCTATTGTCTTGCATGCTTTATCACCAGCGAATTGTAAGCTCTTCTTGTGTGTTCCTGCCTCATTTTTACATCCCCATTTCATATCTTGCCTCATTTGCTTTTTCGCAAATGTTTCTCACTATTCAGTTTCTTTTTTGATCTCCTGTCTCATTTTGCTCTCTCAGTATAATCTCCAGTTTTAATTTGACCTCTTATTGTGATCTCATTTTGCCGTCATTTTTTATACTAACGGTATGGTTCTCAACCCTCCCCCTCCGGCCTGATAGAAGTCCATTTTGTTTCTTGATTGGCTGAAGGTCCGACCCCCCCCCCTCTGTGATACATCACACCTCACGCCGAACCCTGCTCTACATTCTCTCTCTCACTCAACTGACAGAACAGAAAAAAACTTTTCAGCATTCGTAAACCTTGTGGAAAATTCGAAAAAACGATTTTGTTTGAATTTCATATTTTCCAGCAGAATATTACTTCATATACTTGCAATTGATATTTTGTTTTTTCTCTTAATTTTGTGTGATTCTCAAATTTTTTTATCCATTTCATTTATTATAATAATTATTTATTGTATTATTTTCATTTATTTAGTAACTGCTTTCTTGAATGCTTTTTTTTCAAATAAAGTCGAGTAGTATCGATCCAAAATACATCCGAAGCTGCAGAAGTTTCGAGATTTCAGAAGTTCCAGGGGTTTTACGAGTGTTTCTACTCTGCCAACGCGTAGCTAGATGCCTCCGAGGGCGCGGCCTGTAACGCCGACACCAATCCATCTAGCGAGAATTTACGGGCTTTAGCTACGATAGCTAAAACCTGTATATACTTGTGTAAAAGGTACAAGGGTGTAAATTCTACGCGTATTCAACGTAAAAACGAAGGCTAAATTCGATGCATTGATCTATCTGTCGCTAAACCCGTATATTACCGCCATAATTTTGTAGCAAGAATCTACGGATTTAGCGACAGCCAGTGTTGAAACGCATTCTCAAACCCGCGCTGGCTACGCGGAATGCAGGGATGCCGTTCGAACAGTGTTAGCCCAGTCACCTCACACGACAATCGGTGGCTGGTCGTGGAGGGTGATCCCGCGTCACTCTCTGGAAGACCTTGCTAAGGATAATTTTTACCGCTGGGCTGCTGAATGCCGTGGGGAAATAACGGCGAAGCGGTCGATCGCAGCTGGAATCGCCTATCTAGAACGGATTAGGACTGGGTGGGTCGATCGACCGAGTGCTGTAATGAGAATTCGCGTAGAATATGCGGGTGCTGTAGCGATAATTTACGTAGAATATGCGGGCGCTGTAGCTAAAATTTCACCAACTGAGGCCTAAGCTTTCCGTAATTTACGTAAAAATTTCGGGTCAAAATTACACAACATGCCTCCGAAACCCTGGGCATCTCCGGTTTCCGTGTGAGGCATCTAGCTATGCGCTGGCAGAGTAATCAGGTTTGGAACCATGCCAGAGCTGGCCCTGTGTGTGTGTGAGCCGGCACCAGGGCTGTGCGTAATTACGAATTACGATTTACGAATTACGGGCGTTTTTGGCAATTCTTTTACGATTTACGATTTACGAAATTGTGGCCTAAAATCGTAACGATTCGTAACAAATCGTAACGAACCGTTAAAGGCACAGTCCAACCTTGGAATCGATTTTTTGCTTTTGAATCTATCTTGGAGGAAATTTCACGCTGATCGCAATGATGTTTCCGAAATCGCTCCAAACTCATTATGAACGGAGTTATGGCCCCTCAAAGGTTTTGGATTTGAACGGGAAGATGCTCACGGACGAGTTGTCTCGAGCCTGTTTTTTCTCGTGATTCGCAGCCATCGTTCTGAGGTAGGTCACAATATGAAGGCAGACCGAAAACAAATAGAAGAGCATAGATTTTCAATGAAATCAATCGCGCTTCTCATCCCTATTGAGATCGGAAGCTTGTTGGTGGGCGTCACCCATTTTTTGTTCCAAGGGGGAGTGGTCAACTTTTTACTCGCTTTTTGTGGCTTATTTGAGATTTCTCGCTCGGTAGTGTTGCTATACCCGGCGGGCGGAGTATAATATCAAAAATTACCCCTGAGCCTGGACTGTGCCTTTAAAATGCGCTTGAGGGCACAGCTTAGGCTATTCTCGGCTCCGAGAAGCCTGACAATTCGGCTCGTTCTAGCAATCTGCGAGTCGGCTTCTGCAGCTGACCATGCTCCTCCCGTTCACCCGAACAGCAACAACATTGGCCAAAGATTGAAAAATGAACCGAACTGTCAGGCGGCTCCGATTCCTGTTAGGTGCAACTCGGGGTCTAGAAACCCCTGAGATTTAAAATTTGCTGTCTAGAGCATGGTTAAGTTTAACACTTTTTTTGCAGTCCTAAAATTTTATTTCTCTTTTTAATTTCAACTTTCAGTAAAGCCTTTCCCCTACTATCCCAGGGCTGTTCTCTACAGGCTGGCCTATGGAGCAATTAGATTGGAACTCAAAATATACTTCGTTGCAGAATTTTAAGTAAATTTCGAAAACAACCTCCACCGCGCGTCCTCCTTCAGTGGTTCAAAAGTGACGAGTAGAAAATCTGGTATTTCGTGAATTCAAATCTGCTGAGGGACATAGCTTCGTTGGGTGGAGCCATGTACTCCACCAACCTTCACCCCTGGGGAGGTGAAGTGGGGAACCTTCCCCATTGGAAAAACCGGTGACAACCGGTGAAACGCCCCGAAAAAGAATGAAAGTGACACAACACTCATGCAAGTCATTTCAAGATTGGGTGGGTGTCACTGGCGGTTTTTCGTCCATAACTTTTTCACCCTAGGAGATAGCCCTTTGATAAAGGTGGTTTTTGGAATCCCCATAAAATTCTGCATCGACTAGCGTTTTCAGTTTTAAAAAATACGTTCCCCTTCTACTAGCCGGTTTCAGTTTATAAAGTGCATTTTTTTCGCCTGAAGTTATCTGTTTTTCGTCTATAATTTTTTTGTGCTTGGAGATAGACCTTTGGCGAAGGTTGTTTTTGAAATCTTGATGGAATTCTGCGTCGACTGGTATCTCCAATTTGGAAAAATATTTTCTCGATCCTTCAGCCTAATTTATTTTACGAAACACCAGTTTTTCGCCTATAACTCTTTTACCGTTGAAGGTAAGGTGGTAAAGGTTGCGTTTGAAATCTCCGTGAAATTCAGCGTCGAATGATATATCGGGCTCCTAACTTTGCTTGCCCCATAAGCCAGCCAGGTCGGTGGAGCCGAGCTCCATAGTTATCTCCATAGGGTGCTCTCGCCTCTATGGTATAAATGAGAGACGCAGATTTCTGCTGGAACCAACAACGGGGCTCGGCTCCGCCGACCTGGCTGACTTATGGAGCAAGCAAAGTTATGAATCCGATATATCATTCGACGCACATTTTTACGCAGATTTCAAAAACAACCCTCACCAGAGGTCTATCTCCAAGCACAAACAAGTTATGGACGAAAAACCGATAATTTCAGGCAAAAAAATTCACTTTATAAACTGAAATCGGCTGGTAGAAGGGGAACGTATTTTTTAAAACTGAAAAAAGCTACAGAGTTTTATGGGGATTCCGAGAACAATCTTTACCAAAGGGCTGTCTTCCATGATAAAAAAGTTATGGACGAAAAACTGATTGCTTTTGGTGAAAGAAACGTTTCTTCATAAATTAAAATCGGCTGAGAGAATGGAAACGTATTTTTCTCAACATGAAAACATTGTCCGACGAAAAATTCCATGAAGACTTTAGAAACAGCTCCTTTTAAAGATTCGTCTTAAAGGGCAAAATTTTTTTGAGCGAAGAACGGGTAGTTTTTCAAAAATCGCTTGGAAAATTTTTCAGAAAAAATTTTGACTGCAAGACAGCTCAAAGGAAATTTGTCATGACCTAGGCAGATCACTTCATTGAGAATATTGAATTTCAAAAGGAGGTCAGCTAACGAAAAAATGTTTCAAATTTAATGATTAAAAAAATATACTGAATGCAAAAAAAAGAGGATTGAGAAAGCGTCAAATTTTGGAGTTGCAAGTCTATAGGGAACCTTCACCATTTCCTACTCAGGTATCCTAAACAACCTTCACCTCTCGGAAAAAGCACGCCCATGCCGATCACTTTTTCCGCAGGGCTACCGTAACCATTCTTGAACAAAACTTGATAACGAATGTAAACACACGCTCATAACATGCTGGGTATAAAAGAGCGGAGGAGCGGTATGCATTCATTCACACACCGCTCTCCTCGAGAAGCCACTAGGGAGTGGCTGAGGAGGTCGAAATTGTGCAAACATGTTTGTTGGCTATTAAGATGTGCTGACACTTGGAAAAATTTTAAAGGAGGGTTACGGTAGCCCTGCGGAAAAAATGATCGGCATGAGCGTGCTTGTCCTCTCGGACCACTGTCTCCACCCCAACGAACCTATGCTGAGGGATCGTCAAATCATTTTTCTCACCTGAAAACACCATTCAACGAAGAATTGTACGAGGTTCCCGAATTAAACGTTGATAGATTTCTGTCTTCAAAGACAATCAAGCTTTGAGAGGGAAAGTAATTTTGAAGCTCGGTTCGAAACATTTCAACAAAAAAAAAACACGGCTGTAAAGTCGCCTACCATTTCGAAAAAGTTATTAAATATTTTAAAAAATGAGAATTTGGCAATTCTAAATGCGAAAGAAAAGAATAGGTCAGGTGATTGTCTGTTTTCGAAACCCGCGATTTTGAGTGGACTTTCACATTTTTGCATTTCGGAACCCTACGCAACCTTCACCACTCTTCACCGGTTATCTCCACTCCAACAACCCTATATTTATGGGGATAAACGCTTGCAACTCTACTCAGAGTAACGCTTCGCATATAAGGAGGGAATCTGTTTCTGCATCAAAATTGGTTTTGAAAATGTATATTTCATTTATAGGGCGCCCCTCATACAATGGTCTTTCTCTTGAAGGCAGTGTTCACGATAAAAAAAAAACTTATTCTAGTTTTCGATGGTTTTGAGTGGATAAGTCCACCAAGTAGACGTTAATGAGGAGAAGTCCCCACAGAACACTCAAACACCGAAGAAAAAACTGCTAAAAAACCTATTAAATATTCATTTACGCTTGTTAATGTGTTTTGTGCACAGCGGACAAAACGTCACACCAAACGCCGCAGTAAGTGACTTCTTTGTATTCTGTTTCGTGGACCAAGAACTCTTGAAGAATAATATGGTTAAATGTCCATGTCTGGTTACTAGCCTCTTTCGGCACAAAGAATATTCGATTATTCGGTGCCAGTTCCTCTAGTGAAATGAACTTGGGACAACTGTTATATGACGTGGGCGGGGTGACCCAATGGGCTGGCTGTTCTACGAGATTTTTACCCACTTCTTAGCCGTTTTTCGTCGTACTTTTTCGTTTACTTTTCTTAGAGGGACCCAAAGCTTACAATTCTGTCAAAAAAAACGGGCAGCTTTTTTATCCTGAACTTTTAACAGATAGCTTTAAACACTCGAACCGCAATTTTCTTCTCAACTTAGTGTTTCTCTCCTTGGCTTCCAATGAAATGTGTTTGCTAGAGCTATGATTCTTTATATTTTCGTGTTCAAAATTAGGGCAGAATGTGGCACAGGTTCGGTACTTGATCAAGCCTGAAATTTAACTTTTGACTATTTAAGTCGTTCTTATCCCAGGTACATACATATGCACCCTGAGAATTGCTTCAAGTGCTGTTCAGAACAACTTACCTTCGATATGAAAACACCTCATTACTGAAGTGTCGAAGTGTTTCCCTTATCGAATCAGGTTTGGCCTATGTGTGGGCTTGTTACTCATTATCAGTAACGAATTACGAATTACGAGGGATTTGAAAAATTACGCTTTACGATTTACGAAATTACAAAATCCAGTTAGGCACAGCCCTGGCCGGCACCCCTCCCATGCCGGCCGTATTACCAACGCAGGCTGGCCTTCTCCGCCACCGCTGACCAGTACAATATCGACGGGAAGGCCCATACAAGACTGAAATAGGAAAGAATCTTCATTAAATATACTTTCCCTCTGATCCAGCGGTTCAAAATAAAGACGAATTTTGAAAATCGCTAACCTTTTTTTGAAAAAAAAAAACTGATTTTCACTGCATTTACTCAAGCAAAAAATTTAATCCCGATAGAATGTTTTTATATTTTTTTTTTCGTTTTCATAAAAAATTTTAATTTGCATAAATAGTATCCTATATATAAAGAATGGGAACGGCGCGACGAGAAATCCGCGGAATCGGCCGCGCCTGAACTCTTCAGCATTGTCGATACGCAGCGCGGCGTGTCGCGCGCGGCGCCTCACAGCTGATCATTTTCATTTCCGTTTGCACCATTTTGCTCCATTTCTTACGTTTTCAAGGTTTTGGCGATCTGTTTACTCTACATTTTGTTCGCGGCTAATATAAACACTTCGATTTTGCAGCGCTTTCGCCCGCTAAGCCGTTTTTTTCACTTATGTGCTCTATTTTTCTTGTTCTGTGCTTATTTTTTTATTTTGACTTTTTGTTTTTCGTTTTTTTTTCTTTGTTCTGTTTTGTTGCTTTGTCATTTTTTACGAGAAATTTTGTGGGAGGTTTTGCAGCCAGATTTTTTTTCAAAGAATTTTTGAACGATTTTTCATTTAGAAAGACGGACATTTCAGCCCTTTTCTCAAAAAAAAATGGAGAGATTTCTGCACTTCACGCTCATTTTCTCCTAATTTCTACACGCTCATTTTTTCCCAATTTTTTTTGCTGAAGTATTTTTCACTACGGAGTCATGAAAATTTGCAGGAGACCTCTGAATGAACAAGCAAATTTGAAAAAAAACAAAATTTATTTCGAAAAAATAATAGTCAGAAAAAACTTTCATGGTGAGCATTGTGCCCAAAAATTCTTCATTAGATTTTCGACAGAAGAAAATGCAAGATGTTTAGCAAAAAATCTTTTTCACGTGGCGCATTCTTTTTATCGGATTTTTGTCTGTGAGAAAACAAAGATTTTTTCACGAAGAAGTTGATAAGATCGCAGAACTTTCCGGTGAAAATTTTACAACTAAGTTTTTTCCAAAGAATTCAATAATGATTTTCAGGGTATTTTAGCTGTTTTAAATCTGAAAAAATCCGGTGATTTTTGTGAAAAAAAAGAGGAGATCAATCACAGATGACTATTTCCACTGGCAGAAAAAATATTCATGCGGCGGACGTTCAAACAAACTGGAAGGAATTTACGTGAAATTATTAATGTCGAAATCAGATAATCCGTTTAACTTTACTAACTATGAACCTAATCAGATAATCCTTACTTTTTTCTGAATTGTCAGTTTCATTAAACATCTATAACTAATTGTATACTTACATCATTGAGAGAAAGGCTGAATCCTCACGCCTGATTGAAGCCGACGGTCCGCATATGGACAAATTGGGTAACTGTTCCTTGCGCTCGCGTCATACATACGCGCTCCAGCGCAACCATCCAAAGGCACATCAGGCGCGAATTTCCTATCGTTTGGCAAAGCCAAACGAATACTACATGTAGGGTGGCCTGCGAAGCCGCACGAATACCATACGGAGGGTGACCGGCGAAGTCGAACGAATACTACACGAAGGGTGGCCCGCCAAGCCGGCCCGTCGTTTGGCGAAGCCGAACGAATACTACACAGGTTGTGACCGACCAAGCCTGCCCATCGCTCGGCGGAGCCGATCGAATATTACATGGAGGGTGGCCCGCCAAGATGGCCCATCGTTCGGCGAGGGCGAACGAATACTACGTAGAGAGAGGGGGTCGGCGAAGCCGAGCGAATACAATTTAGAGGGAGGGTGGCCGGCGAAGCCGGCCCATCGTTTGGTGGAGCCAAACGAATACTAACTAGAGGGAGGGTGGCCGGCGAAGCCGGCCCATCGTTCTGTGAAGCCGAACGAATACCACGTAAAGGGAGGGGGTCGGCGAAGCCGAGCGAATACAATGTAGAGGGAGGGTGGCCGGCGAAGCCGGCCCATCGTTTGGTGGAGCCAAACGAATACTAACTAGAGGGAGGGTGGCCGGCGAAGCCGGCCCATCGTTCGGCGGAGACGAGCGAATACTACCTAGACGGAGGGTGGCCGGAAAAGCCGGCCCATCGTTCGGCGAAGCTGAACGAATACTGCGTAGAGGAAGGGGGTCGACGAAGCCGGCCCATCGTTCGGCGGAGACGAGCGAATACTACCTAGACGGAGGGTGGCCGGCGAAGCCGGCCCATCTTTCGGCGAAACCGAACCAATACTACACCGAGGGTTGCCGGCGAAGCCGGCCCATCGTTCGGCGAAGCCGAACTAATACTGCGTAGAGGAAGGGGGTCGGCGAAGCTGGCCTATCGTTCGGCGGAGCCGAACGAATATCACATGGAGTGTGGTCGGCGAAGCCGAACGAATACTACACGAGGGGTGGCTGGCGAAGCCGAACGACTACTACACGAGGGGTGGCTGGCGAAGCCGGCCCATCCTTAGGCGAAGCCGAACGAATACTACGTAGAGGGAGGGTGGCCGGCAAAGCCGGCCCATCGTTCGGCGAAGCCGAACGAAGACTGCGTAGAGGAAGGGGGTCGGCGAAGCCGGCCCATCGTTCGGCGGAGACGGGCGAATACTACCTAGAGAGGGTGGCCGGCGAAGCCGGCCCATCGTTCGGTGGAGCCAAACGAATACTAACTAGAGGGAGGGTGGCCGGCGAAGCCGGCCCATCGTTCTGTGACGCCGAACGAATACCACGTAAAAGTAGGGGGTCGGCGAAGCCGAGCGAATACAATGTAGAGAGAGGGGGTCGGCGAAGCCGGCCCTTCGTTCGGCGACGCCGAACGAATACTACACGGAGGGTGGCCGGCGAAGCCGGCCCATCTTTCGGCGAAGCCGAACGAATACTACACCGAGGGTTGCCGGCGAAGCCGGCCCATCGTTCGGCGAAGCCGAACGAATACTGCGTAGAGGAAGGGGGTCGACGAAGCCGGCCCATCGTTCGGCGGAGACGGGCGAATGCTACCTAGAGAGAGGGTGGCCGGCGAAGCCGGCCCATCGTTTGGTGGAGCCAAACGAATACTAACTAGAGGGAGGGTGGCCGGCGAAGCCGGCCCATCGTTCTGTGAAGCCAAACGAATACCACGTAAAGGGAGGGGGTCGGCGAAGCCGAGCGAATACAATGTAGAAGGAGGGTGGCCGGCGAAGCCGGCCCATCGTTTGGTGGAGCCAAACGAATACTAACTAGAGGGAGGTGGCCGGCGAAGCCGGCCCATCGTTCTGTGAAGCCGAACGAATACCACGTAAAGGGAGGGGTCGGCGAAGCCGAGCGAATACAATGTAGAGGAGGTGGCCGGCGAAGCCGGCCCATCGTTTGGTGGAGCCAAACGAATACAATGTAGAGGGAGGGTGGCCGGCGAAGCCGGCCCATCGTTCGGCGGAGACGAGCGAATACTACCTAGACGGAGGGTGGCCGGAAAAGCCGGCCCATCGTTCGGCGAAGCTGAACGAATACTGCGTAGAGGAAGGGGTCGGCGAAGCCGAAGCGAATACAATGTAGAGAGGGTGGCCGGCGAAGCCGGCCCATCGTTTGGTGGAGCCAAACGAATACTAACTAGAGGGGGTGGTGGCCGGCGAAGCCGGCCCATCGTTCTGTGAAGCCGAACGAATACCACGTAAAGGGAGGTCGGCGAAGCCGAGCAGATACAATGTAGAGGAGGGTGGCCGGCGAAGCCGTCCCATCTTTTGGTGGAGCCAAACGAATACTAACTAGAGGGAGGGTGGCCGGCGAAGCCGTCCCATCTTTTGGCCAAGCCGAACGAATACTACACGGAGGGTGGCCGGCGAAGCCGGCCCATCTTTCGGCGAAGCCGAACGAATACTGCGTGGAGGAAGGGGGTCGACGAAGCCGGCCCATCGTTCGGCGGAGACGAGCGAATACTACCTAGACGGAGGGTGGCCGGCGAAGCCGAACGAATACTACACGAGGGGTGGCTGGCGAAGCCGAACGACTACTACACGAGGGGTGGCTGGCGAAGCCGGCACATCCTTACGCGAAGCCGAGCGAATACTACGTAGAGGGAGGGTGGCCGGCAAAGCCGGCCCATCGTTCGGCGAAGCCGAACGAAGACTGCGTAGAGGAAGGGGGTCGGCGAAGCCGGCCCATCGTTCGGCGGAGACGGGCGAATACTACCTAGAGAGAGGGTGGCCGGCGAAGCCGGCCCATCGTTCGGTGGAGCCAAACGAATACTAACTAGAGGGAGGGTGGCCGGCGAAGCCGGCCCATCGTTCTGTGACTCCGAACGAATACCACGTAAAAGTAGGGGGTCGGCGAAGCCGAGCGAATACAATGTAGAGAGAGGGGGTCGGCGAAGCCGGCCCTTCGTTCGGCGACGCCGAACGAATACTACACGGAGGGTGGCCGGCGAAGCCGGCCCATCTTTCGGCGAAGCCGAACGAATACTACACCGAGGGTTGCCGGCGAAGCCGGCCCATCGTTCGGCGAAGCCGAACGAATACTGCGTAGAGGAAGGGGGTCGACGAAGCCGGCCCATCGTTCGGCGGAGACGGGCGAATGCTACCTAGAGAGAGGGTGGCCGGCGAAGCCGGCCCATCGTTTGGTGGAGCCAAACGAATACTAACTAGAGGGAGGGTGGCCGGCGAAGCCGGCCCATCGTTCTGTGAAGCCAAACGAATACCACGTAAAGGGAGGGGGTCGGCGAAGCCGAGCGAATACAATGTAGAGGGAGGGTGGCCGGCGAAGCCGGCCCATCGTTTGGTGGAGCCAAACGAATACTAACTAGAGGGAGGGTGGCCGGCGAAGCCGGCCCATCGTTCTGTGAAGCCGAACGAATACCACGTAAAGGGAGGGGGTCGGCGAAGCCGAGCGAATACAATGTAGAGGGAGGGTGGCCGGCGAAGCCGGCCCATCGTTTGGTGGAGCCAAACGAATACTAACTAGAGGGAGGTGGCCGGCGAAGCCGGCCCATCGTTCGGCGGAGACGAGCGAATACTACCTAGACGGAGGGTGGTCGGAAAAGCCGGCCCATCGTTCGGCGAAGCTGAACGAATACTGCGTAGAGGAAGGGGGTCGGCGAAGCCGAGCGAATACAATGTAGAGAGAGGGTGGCCGGCGAAGCCGGCCCATCGTTTGGTGGAGCCAAACGAATACTAACTAGAGGGAGGGTGGCCGGCGAAGCCGGCCCATCGTTCTGTGAAGCCGAACGAATACCACGTAAAGGGAGGGGGTCGGCGAAGCCGAGCGAATACAATGTAGAGGGAGGGTGGCCGGCGAAGCCGGCCCATCGTTTGTTGGAGCCAAACGAATACTAACTAGAGGGAGGGTGGCCGGCGAAGCCGGCCCATCGTTCGGCGGAGACGAGCGAATACTACCTAGACGGAGGGTGGCCGGAAAAGCCGGCCCATCGTTCGGCGAAGCTGAACGAATACTGCGTAGAGGAAGGGGGTCGACGAAGCCGGCCCATCGTTCGGCGGAGACGAGCGAATACTACCTAGACGGAGGGTGGCCGGCGAAGCCGGCCCATCTTTCGGCGAAACCGAACCAATACTACACCGAGGGTTGCCGGCGAAGCCGGCCCATCGTTCGGCGAAGCCGAACGAATACTGCGTAGAGGAAGGGGGTCGGCGAAGCCGGCCTATCGTTCGGCGGAGCCGAACGAATATCACATGGAGTGTGGTCGGCGAAGCCGAACGAATACTACACGAGGGGTGGCTGGCGAAGCCGAACGACTACTACACGAGGGGTGGCTGGCGAAGCCGGCCCATCCTTAGGCGAAGCCGAACGAATACTACGTAGAGGGAGGGTGGCCGGCAAAGCCGGCCCATCGTTCGGCGAAGCCGAACGAAGACTGCGTAGAGGAAGGGGGTCGGCGAAGCCGGCCCATCGTTCGGCGGAGACGAGCGAATACTACCTAGACGGAGGGTGGCCGGCGAAGCCGGCCCATCTTTCGGCGAAACCGAACCAATACTACACCGAGGGTTGCCGGCGAAGCCGGCCCGTCGTTCGGCGAAGCCGAACGAATACTGCGTAGAGGAAGGGGGTCGGCGAAGCCGGCCTATCGTTCGGCGGAGCCGAACGAATATCACATGGAGTGTGGTCGGCGAAGCCGAACGAATACTACACGAGGGGTGGCTGGCGAAGCCGAACGACTACTACACGAGGGGTGGCTGGCGAAGCCGGCCCATCCTTACGCGAAGCCGAGCGAATACTACGTAGAGGGAGGGTGGCCGGCAAAGCCGGCCCATCGTTCGGCGAAGCCGAACGAAGACTGCGTAGAGGAAGGGGGTCGGCGAAGCCGGCCCATCGTTCGGCGGAGACGGGCGAATACTACCTAGAGAGAGGGTGGCCGGCGAAGCCGGCCCATCGTTCGGTGGAGCCAAACGAATACTAACTAGAGGGAGGGTGGCCGGCGAAGCCGGCCCATCGTTCTGTGACGTCAAACGAATACCACGTAAAAGTAGGGGGTCGGCGAAGCCGAGCGAATACAATGTAGAGAGAGGGGGTCGGCGAAGCCGGCCCTTCGTTCGGCGACGCCGAACGAATACTACACGGAGGGTGGCCGGCGAAGCCGGCCCATCTTTCGGCGAAGCCGAACGAATACTACACCGAGGGTTGCCGGCGAAGCCGGCCCATCGTTCGGTGGAGCCGAACGAATACTAACTAGAGGGAGGGTGGCCGGCGAAGCCGGCCCATCGTTCGGCGGAGACGGGCGAATGCTACCTAGAGAGAGGGTGGCCGGCGAAGCCGGCCCATCGTTTGGTGGAGCCAAACGAATACTAACTAGAGGGAGGGTGGCCGGCGAAGCCGGCCCATCGTTCTGTGAAGCCAAACGAATACCACGTAAAGGGAGGGGGTCGGCGAAGCCGAGCGAATACAATGTAGAGGGAGGGTGGCCGGCGAAGCCGGCCCATCGTTTGGTGGAGCCAAACGAATACTAACTAGAGGGAGGGTGGCCGGCGAAGCCGGCCCATCGTTCGGCGGAGACGAGCGAATACTACCTAGACGGAGGGTGGCCGGAAAAGCCGGCCCATCGTTCGGCGAAGCTGAACGAATACTGCGTAGAGGAAGGGGGTCGGCGAAGCCGAGCGAATACAATGTAGAGAGAGGGTGGCCGGCGAAGCCGGCCCATCGTTTGGTGGAGCCAAACGAATACTAACTAGAGGGAGGGTGGCCGGCGAAGCCGGCCCATCGTTCTGTGAAGCCGAACGAATACCACGTAAAGGGAGGGGGTCGGCGAAGCCGAGCGAATACAATGTAGAGGGAGGGTGGCCGGCGAAGCCGGCCCATCGTTTGTTGGAGCCAAACGAATACTAACTAGAGGGAGGGTGGCCGGCGAAGCCGGCCCATCGTTCGGCGGAGACGAGCGAATACTACCTAGACGGAGGGTGGCCGGAAAAGCCGGCCCATCGTTCGGCGAAGCTGAACGAATACTGCGTGGAGGAAGGGGGTCGGCGAAGCCGGCCCATCGTTCGGCGGAGACGAGCGAATACTACCTAGACGGAGGGTGGCCGGCGAAGCCGGCCCATCTTTCGGCGAAACCGAACCAATACTAACTAGAGGGAGGGTGGCCGGCGAAGCCGGCCCATCGTTCTGTGAAGCCGAACGAATACCACGTAAAGGGAGGGGGTCGGCGAAGCCGAGCGAATACAATGTAGAGGGAGGGTTGCCGGCGAAGCCGGCCCATCGTTCGGCGAAGCCGAACGAATACTGCGTAGAGGAAGGGGGTCGACGAAGCCGGCCCATCGTTCGGCGGAGACGGGCGAATGCTACCTAGAGAGAGGGTTGCCGGCGAAGCCGGCCCATCGTTCGGCGAAGCCGAACGAATACTGCGTAGAGGAAGGGGGTCGACGAAGCCGGCCCATCGTTCGGCGGAGACGGGCGAATGCTACCTAGAGAGAGGGTGGCCGGCGAAGCCGGCCCATCGTTTGGTGGAGCCAAACGAATACTAACTAGAGGGAGGGTGGCCGGCGAAGCCGGCCCATCGTTCTGTGAAGCCAAACGAATACCACGTAAAGGGAGGGGGTCGGCGAAGCCGAGCGAATACAATGTAGAGGGAGGGTGGCCGGCGAAGCCGGCCCATCGTTTGGTGGAGCCAAACGAATACTAACTAGAGGGAGGGTGGCCGGCGAAGCCGGCCCATCGTTCGGCGGAGACGAGCGAATACTACCTAGACGGAGGGTGGCCGGAAAAGCCGGCCCATCGTTCGGCGAAGCTGAACGAATACTGCGTAGAGGAAGGGGGTCGACGAAGCCGATCGAATACAATGTAGAGAGAGGGTGGCCGGCGAAGCCCATCGTTTGGTGGAGCCAAACGAATACTAACTAGAGGAGGGTGGCCGGCGAAGCCGCCCATCGTTCTGTGAAGCCGAACGAATACCACGTAAAGGAGGGGTCGGCGAAGCCGAGCGAATACAATGTAGAGGGAGGGTGGCCGGCGAAGCCGGCCCATCGTTTGTTGGAGCCAAACGAATACTAACTAGAGGGAGGGTGGCCGGCGAAGCCGGCCCATCGTTCGGCGGAGACGAGCGAATACTACCTAGACGGAGGGTGGCCGGAAAAGCCGGCCCATCGTTCGGCCAAGGTGAACGAAGACTGCATAGAGGGAGGGGTCGCCGAACCCGGCCCATCGTTCGGCGGAGACGAGCGAATACTACCTAGACGGAGGGTGGCCGGCGAAGCCGGCCCATCTTTCGGCGAAACCGAACCAATACTACACCGAGGGTTGCCGGCGAAGCCGGCCCATCGTTCGGCGAAGCCGAACAAATACTGCGTAGAGGAAGGGGGTCGGCGAAGCCGGCCTATCGTTCGGCGGAGCCGAACGAATATCACATGGAGTGTGGTCGGCGAAGCCGAACGAATACTACACGAGGGGTGGCTGGCGAAGCCGAACGACTACTACACGAGGGGTGGCTGGCGAAGCCGGCCCATCCTTAGGCGAAGCCGAACGAATACTACGTAGAGGGAGGGTGGCCGGCAAAGCCGGCCCATCGTTCGGCGAAGCCGAACGAAGACTGCGTAGAGGAAGGGGGTCGGCGAAGCCGGCCCATCGTTCGGCGGAGACGGGCGAATACTACCTAGAGAGAGGGTGGCCGGCGAAGCCGGCCCATCGTTCGGTGGAGCCAAACGAATACTAACTAGAGGGAGGGTGGCCGGCGAAGCCGGCCCATCGTTCTGTGACGCCGAACGAATACCACGTAAAAGTAGGGGGTCGGCGAAGCCGAGCGAATACAATGTAGAGAGAGGGGGTCGGCGAAGCCGGCCCTTCGTTCGGCGACGCCGAACGAATACTACACGGAGGGTGGCCGGCGAAGCCGGCCCATCTTTCGGCGAAGCCGAACGAATACTACACCGAGGGTTGCCGGCGAAGCCGGCCCATCGTTCGGCGAAGCCGAACGAATACTGCGTAGAGGAAGGGGGTCGACGAAGCCGGCCCATCGTTCGGCGGAGACGGGCGAATGCTACCTAGAGAGAGGGTGGCCGGCGAAGCCGGCCCATCGTTTGGTGGAGCCAAACGAATACTAACTAGAGGGAGGGTGGCCGGCGAAGCCGGCCCATCGTTCTGTGAAGCCAAACGAATACCACGTAAAGGGAGGGGGTCGGCGAAGCCGAGCGAATACAATGTAGAGGGAGGGTGGCCGGCGAAGCCGGCCCATCGTTTGGTGGAGCCAAACGAATACTACCTAGACGGAGGGTGGCCGGAAAAGCCGGCCCATCGTTCGGCGAGACCGAGCGAATACTACCTAGACGGAGGGTGGCCGGAAAAGCCGGCCCATCGTTCGGCGAAGCTGAACGAATACTGCGTAGAGGAAGGGGGTCGACGAAGCCGGTTCATCGTTTGGTGGAGCCAAACGAATACTAACTAGAGGGAGGGTGGCCGGCGAAGCCGGCCCATCGTTTTGTGAAGCCGAACGAATACCACGTAAAGGGAGGGGGTCGGCGAAGCCGAGCGAATACAATGTAGAGAGAGGGGGTCGGCGAAGCCGGACCTTCGTTCGGCGAAGCCGAACGAATACTACACGGAGGGTGGCCGGCGAAGCCGGCCCATCTTTCGGCGAAACCGAACCAATACTACACCGAGGGTTGCCGGCGAAGCCGGCCCATCGTTCGGCGAAACCGAACGAATACTGCGTAGAGGAAGGGGGTCGGCGAAGCCGGACCTTCGTTCGGCGAAGCCGAACGAATACTACACGGAGGGTGGCCGGCGAAGCCGGCCCATCTTTCGGCGAAACCGAACCAATACTACACCGAGGGTTGCCGGCGAAGCCGGCCCATCGTTCGGCGAAGCCGAACGAATACTGCGTAGAGGAAGGGGGTCGGCGAAGCCGGCCTATCGTTCGGCGGAGCCGAACGAATATCACATGGAGTGTGGTCGGCGAAGCCGAACGAATACTACACGAGGGGTGGCTGGCGAAGCCGAACGACTACTACACGAGGGGTGGCTGGCGAAGCCGGCCCATCCTTAGGCGAAGCCGAACGAATACTACGTAGAGGGAGGGTGGCCGGCAAAGCCGGCCCATCGTTCGGCGAAGCCGAACGAAGACTGCGTAGAGGAAGGGGGTCGGCGAAGCCGGCCCATCGTTCGGCGGAGACGGGCGAATACTACCTAGAGAGGGTGGCCGGCGAAGCCGGCCCATCGTTCGGCGAAGCCGAACGAATACTAACTAGAGGGGAGGGTGGCCGGCGAAGCCGGCCCATCGTTCTGTGACGCCGAACGAATACCACGTAAAGTAGGGGTCGGCGAAGCCGAAGCAGAATACAATGTAGAGAGGGGGTCGGCGAAGCCGTTTGTTCGGCGACGCCGAACGAATACTACACGGAGGGTGGCCGGCCAAGCCGGCCCATCTTTCGGCGAAGCCAAACGAATACTACACCGAGGGTTGCCGGCGAAGCCGGCCCATCGTTCGGCGAAGCCGAACGAATACTGCGTAGAGGAAGGGGGTCGACGAAGCCGGCCCATCGTTCGGCAGAGACGGGCGAATACTACCTAGAGGGCCCATCGTTTGGTGGAGCCAAACGAATACTAACTAGAGGGAGGGTGGCCGGCGAAGCCGGCCCATCGTTCTGTGAAGCCGAACGAATACCACGTAAAGGGAGGGGGTCGGCGAAGCCGAGCGAATACAATGTAGAGGAAGGGTGGCCGGCGAAGCCGGCCCATCGTTTGGTGGAGCCAAACGAATACTAACTAGAGGGAGGGTGGCCGGCGAAGCCGGCCCATCGTTCGGCGGAGACGAGCGAATACTACCTAGACGGAGGGTGGCCGGAAAAGCCGGCCCATCGTTCGGCGAAGCTGAACGAATACTGCGTAGAGGAAGGGGGTCGACGAAGCCGGCCCATCGTTCGGCGGAGACGAGCGAATACTACCTAGACGGAGGGTGGCCGGCGAAGCCGGCCCATCTTTCGGCGAAACCGAACCAATACTACACCGAGGGTTGCCGGCGAAGCCGGCCCATCGTTCGGCGAAGCCGAACGAATACTGCGTAGAGGAAGGGGGTCGGCGAAGCCGGCCTATCGTTCGGCGGAGCCGAACGAATATCACATGGAGTGTGGTCGGCGAAGCCGAACGAATACTACACGAGGGGTGGCTGGCGAAGCCGAACGACTACTACACGAGGGGTGGCTGGCGAAGCCGGCCCATCCTTAGGCGAAGCCGAACGAATACTACGTAGAGGGAGGGTGGCCGGCAAAGCCGGCCCATCGTTCGGCGAAGCCGAACGAAGACTGCGTAGAGGAAGGGGGTCGACGAAGCCGGCCCATCGTTCGGCGGAGACGGGCGAATGCTACCTAGAGAGAGGGTGGCCGGCGAAGCCGGCCCATCGTTTGGTGGAGCCAAACGAATACTAACTAGAGGGAGGGTGGCCGGCGAAGCCGGCCCATCGTTCTGTGAAGCCGAACGAATACCACGTAAAGGGAGGGGGTCGGCGAAGCCGAGCGAATACAATGTAGAGGGAGGGTGGCCGGCGAAGCCGGCCCATCGTTTGGTGGAGCCAAACGAATACTAACTAGAGGGAGGGTGGCCGGCGAAGCCGGCCCATCGTTCGGCGGAGACGAGCGAATACTACCTAGACGGAGGGTGGCCGGAAAAGCCGGCCCATCGTTCGGCGAAGCTGAACGAATACTGCGTAGAGGAAGGGGGTCGACGAAGCCGGCCCATCGTTCGGCGGAGACGAGCGAATACTACCTAGACGGAGGGTGGCCGGCGAAGCCGGCCCATCTTTCGGCGAAACCGAACCAATACTACACCGAGGGTTGCCGGCGAAGCCGGCCCATCGTTCGGCGAAGCCGAACGAATACTGCGTAGAGGAAGGGGTCGGCGAAGCCGGCCTGTCGTCCGGCGGAGCCGAACGAATATCACATGGAGTGTGGTCGGCGAAGCCGAACGAATACTACACGAGGGGTGGCTGGCGAAGCCGAACGACTACTACACGAGGGGTGGCTGGCGAAGCCGGCCCATCCTTAGGCGAAGCCGAACGAATACTACGTAGAGGGAGGGTGGCCGGCAAAGCCGGCCCATCGTTCGGCGAAGCCGAACGAAGACTGCGTAGAGGAAGGGGTCGGCGAAGCCGGCCCATCGTTCGGCGGAGACGGGCGAATACTACCTAGAGAGGGTGGCCGGCGAAGCCGGCCCATCGTTCGGTGGAGCCAAACGAATACTAACTAGAGGAGGGTGGCCGGCGAAGCCGGCCCATCGTTCTGTGACGCCGAACGAATACCACGTAAAGTAGGGGTCGGCGAAGCCGAGCGAATACAATGTAGAGAGAGGGGTCGGCGAACCCGGCCGTTCGTTCGGCGACGCCGAACAAATACTACACGGAGGGGGGCCGGCGAAGCCGGCCCATCTTCCGGCGAAGCCGAACGGATACTACACTGAGGGTTGCCGGCGAAGCCGGCCCATCGTACGGCGAAGCCGAACGAATACTGCGTAGAGGAAGGGGGTCGACGAAGCCGGCCCATCGTTCGGCGGAGACGGGCGAAGCTACCTAGAGAGAGGGTGGCCGGCGAAGCCGGCCCATCGTTTGGTGGAGCCAAACGAATACTAACTAGAGGGAGGGTGGCCGGCGAAGCCGGCCCATCGTTCTGTGAAGCCGAACGAATACCACGTAAAGGGAGGGGATCGGCGAAGCCGAGCGAATACAATGTAGAGGAAGGGAGTCGGCGAAGCTGGCCCATCGTTTGGTGGAGCCAAACGAATACTAACTAGAGGAGGGTGGCCGGCGAAGCCGGCCCATCGTTCGGCGGAGACGAGCGAATACTAGCTAGAGGAGGGTGGCCGGCGAAGCCGCCATCGTTCTGTGAAGCCGAACGAATACCACGTAAAGGGAGGGGTCGGCGAAGCCAGAGCAGATACAATGTAGAGAGAGGGTCCGGCGAAGCCGGCCCATCATACGGCGAAGCCGAACGAATACTAACTACGGAGGGTGGCCGGCGAAGCCGGCAATCTCTTCGGCGAAACCGAACCGAATACTACCTAGACGGAGGGTGGCCGGAAGCCGGCCCATCGTTCGGCGAAGCCGAACGAAGACTGCGTAGAGGAAGGGGGTCGGCGAAGCCGGCCCATCGTTCGGCGGAGACGAGCGAATACTACCTAGACTGAGGGTGGCCGGCGAAGCCGGCGCATCTTTCGGCCAAACCCAACCAATACTACCCCGTGGGTTGCCGGCGAAGCTGGCTCATCGTTCGGCGAAGCCGAACGAATACTGCGTAGAGGAAGGGGGTCGGCGAAGCCGGCCTATCGTTCGGCGGAGCCGAACGAATATCACATGGAGTGTGGTCGGCGAAGCCGAACGAATACTACACGAGGGGTGGCTGGCGAAGCCGAACGACTACTACACGAGGGGTGGCTGGCGAAGCCGGCCCATCCTTAGGCGAAGCCGAACGAATACTACGTAGAGGGAGGGTGGCCGGCAAAGCCGGCCCATCGTTCGGCGAAGCCGAACGAAGACTGCGTAGAGGAAGGGGGTCGGCGAAGCCGGCCCATCGTTCGGCGGAGACGGGCGAATACTACCTAGAGAGAGGGTGGCCGGCGAAGCCGGCCCATCGTTCGGTGGAGCCAAACGAATACTAACTAGAGGGAGGGTGGCCGGCGAAGCCGGCCCATCGTTCTGTGAAGCCGAACGAATACCACGTAAAGGGAGGGGGTCGGCGAAGCCGAGCGAATACAATGTAGAGGAGGGTCGGCGAAGCCGGCCTTCGTTCGGCGACGCCGAACGAATACTACGGAGGTGGCCGGCGAAGCCGGCCCATCTTTCGGCGAAGGCGAACAAATGCTACACAGAGGGTTGCCGGGGAAGCCGGCCCATCGTTCGGCGAAGCGGAACAAATACTGCGTAGAGGAAGGGAGTCGGCGAAGCCGGCCCATCGTTCGGCGGAGACGGGCGAATGCTACCTAGAGAGAGGGTGGCCGGCGAAGCCGGCCCATCGTCGTTGGTGGAGCCAAACGAATACTAACTAGAGGAGGGTGGCCGGCGAAGCCGGCCCATCGTTCTGTGAAGCCGAACGAATACCACGTAAAGGGAGGGGTCGGCGAAGCCGAAGCAGATACAATGTAGAGGAGGGTGGCCGGCGAAGCCGGTCCATCGTTTGGTGGAGCCAAACGAATACTAACTAGAGGCAGGGTGGCCGGCGAAGCCGGCCCATCGTTCGGCGGAGACGAGCGAATACTACCTAGACGGAGGGTGGCCGGAAAAGCCGGCCCATCGTTCGGCGAAGCTGAACGAATACTGCGTAGAGGAAGGGGGTCGACGAAGCCGGCCCATCGTTCGGCGGAGACGAGCGAATACTACCTAGACGGAGGGTGGCCGGCGAAGCCGGCCCATCTTTCGGCGAAACCGAACCAATACTACACCGAGGGTTGCCGGCGAAGCCGGCCCATCGTTCGGCGAAGCCGAACGAATACTGCGTAGAGGAAGGGGGTCGGCGAAGCCGGCCTATCGTTCGGCGGAGCCGAACGAATATCACATGGAGTGTGGTCGGCGAAGCCGAACGAATACTACACGAGGGGTGGCTGGCGAAGCCGAACGACTACTACACGAGGGGTGGCTGGCGAAGCCGGCCCATCCTTAGGCGAAGCCGAACGAATACTACGTAGAGGGAGGGTGGCCGGCAAAGCCGGCCCATCGTTCGGCGAAGCCGAACGAAGACTGCGTAGAGGAAGGGGGTCGGCGAAGCCGGCCCATCGTTCGGCGGAGACGGGCGAATACTACCTAGAGAGGGTGGCCGGCGAAGCCGGCCCATCGTTTGGTGGAGCCAAACGAATACTAACTAGAGGGGAGGTGGCCGGCGAAGCCGGCCCATCGTTCGGCGAAGCCGAACGAATACCACGTAAAGGGAGGGGGTCGGCGAAGCCGAGCGAATACAATGTAGAGGGAGGGTGGCCGGCGAAGCCGGCCCATCGTTTGGTGGAGCCAAACGAATACTAACTAGAGGGAGGGTGGCCGGCGAAGCCGGCCCATCGTTCGGCGGAGACGGGCGAATGCTACCTAGAGAGAGGGTGGCCGGCGAAGCCGGCCCATCGTTCGGCGAAGCTGAACGAATACTGCGTAGAGGAAGGGGTCGACGAAGCCGGCCCATCGTTCGGCGGAGACGAGCGAATACTACCTAGACGGAGGGTGGCCGGCGAAGCCGGCCCATCTTTCGGCGAAACCGAACCAATACTACACCGAGGGTTGCCGGCGAAGCCGGCCCATCGTTCGGCGGAGCCGAACGAATACTGCGTAGAGGAAGGGGGGTCGGCGAAGCCGCTATCGTTCGGCGGAGCCGAACGAATATCACATGGAGTGTGGTCGGCGAAGCCGAACGAATACTACACGAGGGGTGGCTGGCGAAGCCGAACGACTACTACACGAGGGGTGGCTGGCGAAGCCGGCCCATTCGGCGAAGCCGAACGAATACTACGTAGAGGGAGGGTGGCCGGCAAAGCCGGCCCATCGTTCGGCGAAGCCGAACGAAGACTGCGTAGAGGGAGGGGTCGGCGAAGCCGGCCCATCGTTCGGCGGAGACGGGCGAATACTACCTAGAGAGAGGGTGGCCGGCGAAGCCGGCCCATCGTTCGGTGGAGCCAAACGAATACTAACTAGAGGGAGGGTGGCCGGCGAAGCCGGCCCATCGTTCTGTGACGACGAACGATTACCACGTAAAAGTAGGTGGTCGGCGAAGCCGAGCGAATACACCCATCGTTCTGTGACGACGAACGAATACCACGTAAAAGTAGGGGGTCGGCGAAGCCGAGCAGATACAATGTAGAGAGGGGGTCGGCGAGCCCGGCCCTTCGTTCGGCGACGCCGAACGAATACTACACGGAGGGTGGCCGGCGAAGCCGGCCCATCTTTCGGCGAAGCCGAACGAATACTACACCGAGGGTTGCCGGCGATGCCGGCCCATCGTTCGGCGAAGCCGAACGAATACTGCGTAGAGGAAGGGGGTCGACGAAGCCGGCCCATCGTTCGGCGGAGTCGGGCGAATACTACCTAGAGAGAGGTGGCCGGCGAAGCCGGCCCATCGTTTGGTGGAGCCAAACGAATACTAACTAGAGGGAGGGTGGCCGGCGAAGTCGGCCCATCGTTCTGTGAAGCCAAACGAATACCACGTAAAGGGAGGGGGTCGGCGAAGCCGAGCGAACACAATGTAGAGGAAGGGAGTCGGCGAAGCTGGCCCATCGTTCGGCGGAGACGAGCGAATACTACCTAGAGGGAGGGTGGCCGGCGAAGCCGGCCCATCGTTCTGTGAAGCCGAACGAATACCACGTAAAGGGAGGGGGTCGGCGAAGCCGAGCGAATACAATGTAGAGGGAGGGTGGCCGGCGAAGCCGGCCCATCGTTTGGTGGAGCCAAACGAATACTAACTAGAGCGAGGGTGGCCGGCGAAGCCGGCCCATCGTTCGGCGGAGACGAGCGAATCCTCCCTAGACGGAGGGTGGCTGGCGAAGCCGGCCCATCTTTCGGTGGAGCCAAACGAATACTAATTAGAGGGAGGGTGGCCGGCGAAGCCGGCCCATCTTTCGGCGAACCCGAACGAATACTACACCGAGGGTTGCCGGCGAAGCCGGCCCATCGTTCGGCGAAGCCGAACGAATACTGCGTAGAGGAAAGGGGTCGGCGAAGCCGGCCTATCGGTCGGCGGAGCCGAACGAAGATCACATGGAGTGTGGTCGGCGAAGCCGAACGAATACTACACGAGGGGTGGCTGGCGAAGCCGAACGACTACTACACGAGGGTGGCTGGCGAAGCCGGCCCATCGCCAGGCGAAGCCGAACGAATACTACGTAGAGGGAGGGTGGCCGGCAAAGCCGGCCCATCGTTCGGCGAAGCCGAACGAAGACTGCGTAGAGGAAGGGGGTCGACGAAGCCGGCCCATCGTTCGGCGGAGACGGGCGAATGCTACCTAGAGAGAGGGTGGCCGGCGAAGCCGGCCCATCGTTTGGTGGAGCCAAACGAATACTAACTAGAGGGAGGGTGGCCGGCGAAGCCGGCCCATCGTTCTGTGAAGCCGAACGAATACCACGTAAAGGGAGGGGGTCGGCGAAGCCGAGCGAATACAATGTAGAAGGAGGGTGGCCGGCGAAGCCGGCCCATCGTTTGGTGGAGCCAAACGAATACTAACTAGAGGGAGGGTGGCCGGCGAAGCCGGCCCATCGTTCGGCGGAGACGAGCGAATACTACCTAGACGGAGGGTGGCCGGAAAAGCCGGCCCATCGTTCGGCGAAGCTGAACGAATACTGCGTAGAGGAAGGGGGTCGACGAAGCCGGCCCATCGTTCGGCGGAGACGAGCGAATACTACCTAGACGGAGGGTGGCCGGCGAAGCCGGCCCATGCTTTCGGCGAAACCGAACCAATACTACACCGAGGGTTGCCGGCGAAGCCGGCTTCATCGTTCGGCGAAGCCGAACGAATACTGCGTAGAGGAAGGGGTCGGCGAAGCCGCCTATCGTTCGGCGGAGCCGAACAGATATCACATGGAGTGTGGTCGGCGAAGCCGAGCAGATACTACACGAGGGTGGCTGGCGAAGCCGAACGAATACTACACAGAGGGTGGCCGGCGAAGCCGGCCCATCCTTAGGCGAAGCCGAACGAATACTACGTAGAGGGAGGGTGGCCGGCAAAGCCGGCCCATCGTTCAGCGAAGCCGAACGAAGACTTCGTAGAGGAGGGGGTCGGCGAAGCCGGCCCATCGTTCGGCGGAGACGGGCGAATACTACCTAGAGAGGGTGGCCGGCGAAGCCGGCCCATCGTTCGGTGGAGCCAAACGAATACTAACTAGAGGAGGGTGGCCGGCGAAGCCGGCCCATCGTTCTGTGACCCCGAACGAATACCACGTAAAAGTAGGGGGTCGGCGAAGCCGAGCGAATACAATGTAGAGAGAGGGGGTCGGCGAAGCCGGCCCTTCGTTCGGCGACGCCGAACGAATACTACACGGAGGGTGGCCGGCGAAGCCGGCCCATCTTTCGGCGAAGCCGAACGAATACTACACCCAGGGGTGGCGGCGAAGCCCGCCCATCGTTCGGCGAAGCCGAACGAATACTGCGTAGAGGAAGGGGGTCGACGAAGCCGGCCCATCGTTCGGCGGAGACGGGCGAATACTACCTAGAGGGAGGGTGGCCGGCGAAGCCGGCCCATCGTTTGGTGGAGCCAAACGAATACTAACTAGAGGGAGGGTGGCCGGCGAAGCCGGCCCATCGTTCTGTGAAGCCAAACGAATACCACGTAAAGGGAGGGGGTCGGCGAAGCCGAGCGAATACAATGTAGAGGGAGGGTGGCCGGCGAAGCCGGCCCATCGTTTGGTGGAGCCAAACGAATACTAACTAGAGGGAGGGTGGCCGGCGAAGCCGGCCCATCGTTCGGCGGAGACGAGCGAATACTAGCTAGAGGGAGGGTGGCCGGCGAAGCCGGCCCATCGTTTTGTGAAGCCGAACGAATACCACGTAAAGGGAGGGGGTCGGCGAAGCCGAGCGAATACAATGTAGAGAGAGGGGGTCGGCGAAGCCGGACCTTCGTTCGGCGAAGCCGAACGAATACTACACGGAGGGTGGCCGGCGAAGCCGGCCCATCTTTCGGCGAAACCGAACCAATACTACACCGAGGGTTGCCGGCGAAGCCGGCCCATCGTTCGGCGAAACCGAACGAATACTGCGTAGAGGAAGGGGGTCGGCGAAGCCGGACCTTCGTTCGGCGAAGCCGAACGAATACTACACGGAGGGTGGCCGGCGAAGCCGGCCCATCTTTCGGCGAAGCCGAACGAATACTACACCGAGGGTTGCCGGCGAAGCCGGCCCATCGTTCGGCGAAGCCGAACGAATACTGCGTAGAGGAAGGGGGTCGGCGAAGCCGGCCCATCGTTCGGCGGAGACGGGCGAATACTACCTAGAGAGAGGGTGGCCGGCGAAGCCGGCCCATCGTGTGGTGGAGCCAAACGAATACTAACTAGAGGGAGGGTGGCCGGCGAAGCCGCTAATCGTTCTGTGAAGCCGAACGAATACCACGTAAAGGGAGGGTCGGCGAAGCCGGCAGATACAATGTAGAGGGAGGGTGGCCGGCGAAGCCGGCCCATCGTTTGGTGGAGCCAAACGAATACTAACTAGAGGGAGGGTGGCCGGCGAAGCCGGCCCATCGTTCTGTGAAGCCGAACGAATACCACGTAAAGGGAGGGGGTCGGCGAAGCCGAGCGAATACAATGTAGAGGGAGGGTGGCCGGCGAAGCCGGCCCATCGTTTGGTGGAGCCAAACGAATACTAACTAGAGGGAGGGTGGCCGGCGAAGCCGGCCCATCGTTCGGCGGAGACGAGCGAATACTACCTAGACGGAGGGTGGCCGGAAAAGCCGGCCCATCGTTTGGTGGAGCCAAACGAATACTAACTAGAGGGAGGGTGGCCGGCGAAGCCGGCCCATCTTTCGGCGAAACCGAACCAATACTACACCGAGGGTTGCCGGCGAAGCCGGCCCATCGTTCGGCGAAGCCGAACAAATACTGCGTAGAGGAAGGGGGTCGGCGAAGCCGGCCTATCGTTCGGCGGAGCCGAACGAATATCACATGGAGTGTGGTCGGCGAAGCCGAACAGATACTACACGAGGGTGGCTGGCGAAGCCGAACGACTACTACACGAGGGGTGGCTGGCGAAGCCGGCCCATCCTTAGGCGAAGCCGAACGAATACTACGTAGAGGAGGGTGGCCGGCAAAGCCGGCCCATCGTTCGGCGAAGCCGAACGAAGACTGCGTAGAGGAAGGGGTCGGCGAAGCCGGCCCATCGTTCGGCGGAGACGGGCGAATACTACCTAGAGAGAGGGTGGCCGGCGAAGCCCCATCGTTTGGTGGAGCCAAACGAATACTAACTAGAGGGAGGGTGGCCGGCGAAGCCAGCCATCGTTCTGTGACGCCGAACGAATACCACGTAAAGGGAGGGGTCGGCGAAGCCGAGCGAATACAATGTAGAGAGAGGGTGGCCGGCGAAGCCGGCCCTTCGTTCGGCGACGCCGAACGAATACTAACTACGGGAGGGTGGCCGGCAAAGCCGGCCCATGGTTCGGTGGAGCCGAGCGAATACTACACGAAGGGTGGCCGGCAGGGCCGGCCCATCGTTCGGCGAAGCCGAACGAATACTACGTAGAGGGATGGAGTCGGCGAAGCCGGCCCATCGTTCGGCGGAGAACGAATACTACCTAGAGGAGGGTGGCCGGCGAAGCCGGCCCATCGTTCGGCGAAGCCGAACGAATACTAGCTAGAGGGTGGCCGGCGAAGCCGGCCCATCGTTTGGTGGAGCCAAACGAATACTAACTAGAGGGAGGGTGGCCGGCGAAGCCGGCCCATCGTTCTGTGAAGCTGAACGAATACCACGTAAAGGGAGGGGTCGGCGAAGCCGAGCGAATACAATGTAGAGGGAGGGTGGCCGGCGAAGCCGGTCCATCGTGCGGTGGAGCCAAACGAATACTAACTAGAGGAGGGGTGGCCGGCGAAGCCGGCCCATCGTTCGGCGGAGCCAAACGAATACTAACTAGAGGAGGGTGGCCGGCGAAGCCGGCCCATCGTTCTGTGAAGCCGAACGAATACCACGTAAAGGGAGGGGTCGGCGAAGCCGAGCGAATACAATGTAGAGGGAGGGTGGCCGGCGAAGCCGGCCCATCGTTTGGTGGAGCCAAACGAATACTAACTAGAGGGAGGGTGGCCGGCGAAGCCGGCCCATCGTTCGGCGGAGACGAGCGAATACTACCTAGACGGAGGGTGGCCGGAAAAGCCGGCCCATCGTTCGGCGAAGCTGAACGAATACTGCGTAGAGGAAGGGGGTCGACGAAGCCGGCCCATCGTTCGGCGGAGACGAGCGAATACTACCTAGACGGAGGGTGGCCGGCGAAGCCGGCCCATCTTTCGGCGAAACCGAACCAATACTACACCGAGGGTTGCCGGCGAAGCCGGCCCATCGTTCGGCGAAGCCGAACGAATACTGCGTAGAGGAAGGGGGTCGGCGAAGCCGGCCTATCGTTCGGCGGAGCCGAACGAATATCACATGGAGTGTGGTCGGCGAAGCCGAACGAATACTACACGAGGGGTGGCTGGCGAAGCCGAACGGCTACTACACGAGGGGTGGCTGGCGAAGCCGGCCCATCCTTAGGCGAAGCCGAACGAATACTACGTAGAGGGAGGGTGGCCGGCAAAGCCGGCCCATCGTTCGGCGAAGCCGAACGAAGACTGCGTAGAGGAAGGGGGTCGGCGAAGCCGGCCCATCGTTCGGCGGAGACGGGCGAATACTACCTAGAGAGAGGGTGGCCGGCGAAGCCGGCCCATCGTTCGGTGGAGCCAAACGAATACTAACTAGAGGGAGGGTGGCCGGCGAAGCCGGCCCATCGTTCTGTGACGCCGAACGAATACCACGTAAAAGTAGGGGGTCGGCGAAGCCGAGCGAATACAATGTAGAGAGAGGGGGTCGGCGAAGCCGGCCCTTCGTTCGGCGACGCCGAACGAATACTACACGGAGGGTGGCCGGCGAAGCCGGCCCATCTTTCGGCGAAGCCGAACGAATACTACACCGAGGGTTGCCGGCGAAGCCGGCCCATCGTTCGGCGAAGCCGAACGAATACTGCGTAGAGGAAGGGGGTCGACGAAGCCGGCCCATCGTTCGGCGGAGACGGGCGAATACTACCTAGAGAGAGGGTGGCCGGCGAAGCCGGCCCATCGTTTGGTGGAGCCAAACGAATACTAACTAGAGGGAGGGTGGCCGGCGAAGCCGGCCCATCGTTCTGTGAAGCCGAACGAATACCACGTAAAGGGAGGGGGTCGGCGAAGCCGAGCGAATACAATGTAGAGGAAGGGAGTCGGCGAAGCTGGCCCATCGTTCGGCGGAGACGAGCGAATACTACCTAGAGGGAGGGTGGCCGGCGAAGCCGCTGCATCGTTCGGCGGAGACGAGCGAATACTACCTAGACGGAGGGTAGCCGGCGAAGCCGGCCCATCTTTCGGCGATGCCGAACGAATACCACGTAAAGGAAAGGGGTCGGCGAAGCCGAGCGAATACCACGTAGAGGGAAGGGGGCCGGCGAAGCCGGCCCGCCGTTCGGCGAGGCCGAACGAATACTAACTAGAGGGAGGGTGGCCGGCGAAGCCGGCCCATCGTTCGGCGGAGACGCGCGAATACTACCTAGACGGAGGGTGGCCGGAAAAGCCGGCCCATCGTTCGGCGAAGCTGAACGAATACTGCGTAGAGGAAGGGGGGAGACGAAGCCGGCCCACCGTTCGGGGGAGACGAGCGAATACTACCTAGACGGAGGGTGGCCGGCGAAGCCGGCCCATCTTTCGGCGAAACCGAACCAATACTACACCGAGGGTTGCCGGCGAAGCCGGCCTATCGTTCGGCGGAGCCGAACGAATATCACATGGAGTGTGGTCGGCGAAGCCGAACGAATACTACACGAGGGTGGCTGGCGAAGCCGAACGACTACTACACGAGGGGTGGCTGGCGAAGCCGGCCCATCCTTAGGCGAAGCCGAACGAATACTACGTAGAGGGAGGGTGGCCGGCAAAGCCGGCCCATCGTTCGGCGAAGCCGAACGAAGACTGCGTAGAGGAAGGGGGTCGGCGAAGCCGGCCCATCGTTCGGCGGAGACGGGCGAATACTACCTAGAGAGAGGGTGGCCGGCGAAGCCGGCCCATCGTTCGGTGGAGCCAAACGAATACTAACTAGAGGGAGGGTGGCCGGCGAAGCCGGCCCATCGTTCTGTGACGCCGAACGAATACCACGTAAAAGTAGGGGGTCGGCGAAGCCGAAGCAGATACAATGTAGAGAGAGGGGTCGGCGAAGCCGGCTTTTTCGTTCGGCGACGCCGAACGAATACTACACGGAGGGGTGGCCGGCGAAGCCGGCCCATGCTTTCGGCGAAGCCGAACAGATACTACACCGAGGGTTGCCGGCGAAGCCGGCCCATCGTTCGGCGAAGCCGAACAGATACTGCGTAGAGGAAGGGTCGACGAAGCCGGCCCATCGTTCGGCGGAGACGGGCGAATGATACCTAGAGAGAGGGTGGCCGGCGAAGCCGGCCCATCGTTTGGTGGAGCCAAACGAATACTAACTAGAGGGAGGGCGGGCGGCGAAGCCGGCCCACCGTACTGTGAAGCCAGACGAATACCACGTAAAGGAGGGGTCGGCGAAGCCGAGCGAATACAATGTAGAGGGAGGGTGGCCGGCGAAGCCGGCCCATCGTTTGGTGGAGCCAAACGAATACTAACTAGAGGGTAGGGTGGTCGGCGAAGCCGGCCCATCGTTCGGCGGAGACGAGCGAATACTACCTAGACGGAGGGTGGCCGGAAAAGCCGGCCCATCGTTCGGCGAAGCTGAACGAATACTGCGTAGAGGAAGGGGGTCGACGAAGCCGGCCCATCGTTCGGCGGAGACGAGCGAATACTACCTACACGGAGGGTGGCTGGCGAAGCTGGCGCGTAGTTCAACGAAGCCGAACGAAAGATATTACATGGAGTGTGGCCGGCGAAGCCGAGCAGATACTACACGAGGGTGGCTGGCGAAGCCGAACGACTACTACACGAGGGGTGGCTGGCGAAGCCGGCCCATCGCAAACGAAGCCGAACGAATGCTACCTAGAGGGAGGGTAGCCGGCGAAGCCGGCCCATCGTTCGGCGAAGCTGAACGAATACTGCGTAGAGGAAGGGGTCGGCGAAGCCGGCCCATCGTTCGGCGGAGACGAGCGAATACTACCTAGACGGAGGGTGGCCGGCGAAGCCGGCCTGTAGTTCGGCGAAGCCGAACGAATATTACATGGAGTGTGGCCGGCGAAGCCGAACGAATACTACACGGAGGGTGGCCGGCGAAGCCGGCCCATCTTTCGGCGAAGCCGAACGAATACTACGTAAAGGGAGGGTGGCCGGCAAAGCCGGCCCAACCTTCCGCGAAGCCGAACGAATACTACATGGAGGGCAGCCAGCGAAAGCCGGAGACGACGAAGTTGGAATTCCGTTTCACAAAGCTCGCTCTCTGCTAAGAGTTATGAAACGGTAGCCATTTCGGGTGTAAGCGAGAAATGACCGGCGCCAGAGGGCGACGGCGGAAAGGTACGGGTGTGCAAGTTATACGTGTCGTCATTGCGTGCCACCACCTATGAACGCAGGTTGATTGAAGAATTTGAAACATTTAAGAGTTCAAATGCTTTCGTGTCTGTCTGCTCGTTTTTCAAAATGCGCAGCTGTACTACTGCCAGGGGGCACGCACCTTCATGTCACGTGGCTGCCACGGGCTAGGGACCCGAAGGGTCACTAGTAGCAAATAAAACAGAAAAAAAGTGAGGTAATGTAAAATTAAAAGAAGAAACAAAATATCAGAAACTTTGAATATGGAAAAAATTTTTGATGAGAAAAATCCAGTGAAATTTAGTTTTTTTTTTCAAAAAAAAAGGTGGCAATTTTGAATTGATCTACATTTTCAACCGCTGGATCAGAGGGAACGTAAAAATTTTTGAAGATTCTTTCCTATTACTGTCTTGTATGGGCCTTCCTGTCGATATTGTGCTGGTCAGCGGTGGCGGAGAAGGCCAGCCTGCGTAATACGGCCGGCATGGGAGGAGTGCCGGGTCACACACACAGGGCCAACTCTGGCATCGTTCCAAACCTGATTAGAAACACTCGTAAAACCCCTGGAACTTCTGAAACCTCGAAACTTCAGCTTCGGATGTATTTTGAATCGATACTACTCGACTTCAATTTAAAAAAAAAGCATTCAAGAAAGCAGTTACTAAATAAAAGAAAATAATTCAATTAATAACTATTATAAAAATGAAATGGATAAAAAATTTGAGATTCACACAAAATTAAGAGAAAAAACAAAATATCAATTGCAAGTATATGAAGTAATATTCTGCTGGAAAATATGAAATTCAAACAAAATCGTTTTCTCGATTTTTCAACAAGGTTTACGAATGCTGAAAAGTTTTTCTCTGTTCCGTCAGTTGAGTGAGAGAGAATGTAGATTCAAAGAAGATACATTTATGTCTCAGTTTCGTATGGGTATTCCAACGAAACAATGAACCAGTCCTGCATTTGAGGAGACAATATCAAATTCGGTGCCGTTGGTGTCGCTCGGCTGCCACAAGATATGAAAATGCGTCCAGGATTGTCTTTCATGACCCAGTTGTGAAAAACGTTACTAACACAGTCTTGAGGTTGGCTGCAATGGATTATCTTGAGGACGCACTACATATATGTAATTAGGGCGAGAAGCAAAGGTAATTAAAGGCACTGTTCGCGATAAAAATCGCTTTTCTGTTTTTTTGCCTATCTTGAAACCGGTCCCATTCTGATTCCAATGATGCTTCTGGAATCGTACAAGACCTTCTGGGAATGGAGTTATGGTCCCTCAAAAATTGAGCTAGGGAAGCATGGTGGACGAGTTGTCCGAGGCTTGTAACTTCCGTCTTTTGCAGCCAATGTATGCGAGCTGACCTGAGTAAAGAGAGAAGTTGAGAATGAAGGGAAGAACGGGGCTTTTGATCGGAAACCATCGCTCATCTCACGATTTCGAGTGTTCCTTTGTTCACGTCGAGGGGCGGGAAGAGGCGGGACTTGCCCACAATGGCGGGGTTTTCCCACTTTTCTAAGCCGTTCTGCGGCTCCTGGGTGGCTTTTCGTCCCGTTTTTTCGACGCTGTTCTGCTTCTGACAGCCACGAGAAGCGTTTGTCATGAAATATTCGAGGATGAAGTTTATCGCGAACAGTGCCTTTAATAACGGGGTCAGGGCGCGAAGTTCTCTCATAAATAGCAAAAGTGAGGCTAAAACTTACGTCTTTCCCAAATTAGAGGACACTTTTCAACTCGGCAATGCGATACCAATTATATGGAGCGACCCAATTTCAGATTATATGAAATCTGGAAAAAGTTCGGTTTCTTGGTCGGTTAATAGGTCATAAGTAGGTCAAAAATCGATTTTGCTTCAAAAACGATATAGCATTGAAATCAGCTCGGCTTGCTGAAGCGAACTATCTTCTCAGACTTAGGAAATACCCACTCTGGAAGATTTTATATTTTTAAGGGAAAATGAGTCATAAGTAGGTCAAGGCTTGAGTTTTTTTCAAGTCTGAACACATTTTTGAAATCAGAGCGACGATACAAACCGAACGGTGTTTTTAGATTCGGGAAATATTCACTCTGAAAGATTTTGACGCTTTCGTCGTGTTTTTCCACGGAATTCACCTTGTAAACTTCATTCATGACATCGGGTCCAAGATTGCAGACCTCCATTTTTTCAAAGTTTCTCATGAAATCATCGAACGACATCCTGGAATGGCGAACTTGCATCTTATTACCCAGGTTGTTTCGTTTACAATGTTCAGAGAGAACAACGGAATTGATATCTACCAGAATTCGCCGTCGTGATCGAAGCGAAGGCCCATTTCGTGTTTCAAACTGTCTGATATACTCCGCCATTCGTAGGAGTTGTCTGACCATGCGCCGTTCCACTCCTCAAAGAGATATGGAATTGTTACAAAGTGGTTTGTTTCAGTCGATATCTTCAGGTGATACATATTTTGAGTAGTAATGAAAACCCACAAAAGATGTAATTGGTGAAGTGGTTATTTTTCGACTTTAATTTTTCTCAGTGTGCCGACTAGGTTCACGGTCTAGCTTTGATAAAAGTTGCCGTGAACCTCCCGCGAACCTGCCGCGTCGTAACAGGAAACCTAAACAGGCAGGAGCGACCGTTTACCCATACGTGTTCGGGTGTGTTCTACCAGTTTCATCATGTTTCCACGTCCCAACTTTGTGCGTGTTCAGCACGCGTTGGGCTAACTGCAGTTCATTTGCCCGACAGTCTTCACGTAACGGCTGTGCAGAGTTGCTACGAGCGGCAGCACGTCGCCGAGCGAGAAGCCTGGGGCGTGCTCTAAACCTGTCTCGGCGTTGGGCGCGAAGGCTTTGCGGAATCGCAGCGCCGACCTCGCTAGCATCGTTTTATACAAATACGTCCGCCCTCATTCATTCATTATCTCATTTCGCTCTGAGTAGCCTATACTGCTTTGATATGCTTCAAGAGTTCAGGAAATGCCTGGAAACATCTTCTGAAAACTAATACGCTCAGAGAGCAGTAAAGTGAATTCGGAATTTGCGTTCAGTAAAGTGATTATGCCTTGAAATATAGATTTCGAGGTACCGAAATTAGCAGGTGGTTTGCGGTAGTCGCATAAATCACAACTGTCACACGTTGGAAAAAAAAACAAAACTAAAAACCGAAAAACCAAAGTTGGAAGAAAACGGCTAAAGGTCTTCAGGGGTGCGTTCCAAGAACATTCCCACTGCTAAAGTTTCCCATGGAAACGTAGACGCGGCGACGTGGAAGCAATTATCAGTTACAATTGGTGGCCATGGGAAACAAGTTCGGCCACGGAAAGGCTATTTGCCCTCCCTCGGTATCGTGGGAACATTCTTGGAACGCACCTCTGAAAATTGAGTTTATGGAGAAATCTTGATCGACGGCAGCTTTCCACGCCGGAGATAGAATTGGCTGAGACCATTTTCCGCCGCCGCTCACTGACGGCGTCGCTCAGGGAGACGCTGCTCTCGCAGCTGCAAAAGCGCTGCGAGGTATGGCCTAGTGCATACTTCCACCGACGGGCGACGCGTTATAGTGTCTGTCATACATATCGACCGAAACTCGATATGGATGATGTGCACCGTCGCTGTCGCGCGTCGTGGGAAGTGTGCACTAGGCCTATCCGCGTAGCTGTCGCACGACACGATGCTGACCTCGCCCGCTTCTAGGCGCCCCCAATCCATCATTTACCTTAGCAGCGAGATTCGCCGCAGTGCTACTCTGCAGAGTGCTTTATGGTTTGGGCAAAAAAAAACTGTAATCACTGCCGAACACGTCGTGACCTGTCCACTGGTAACAAACGTGATGAAACACATATGGATAAACGGTTGCTGCTGTCTGTTTAGGAGGCTACGCGTCGTAACCTATCAGGCAGGTTTAAGACACCGACTTGGCAGGATCAAGGCAGGGTTACGGCTCGGCAAACCTGCCGCGAAACCTGTTCTCGGTTCCGCGAATCTATTAAGGAGCGATTCTTGACAGGATCTCAACACGGCGCCAAAAATCCTCTACAGACCTTTTCGAAAATTTCACATAGTTTCTCCGATTTTCCCTCTTCTCTCCTAATCCCTTTGTTTCTTCTATTCCCTTTAACAAACGAAGTTCCCTCGTTAGGTTACCGTTGCCTGAGTGATGCAGTGGAACGCCGCCGGCCCGGGATACTGAGAGAGCGACAGGGGCACCAGTAGCAGCACATTCGAGCAGCGTTTATACAATACCGCCCCTATCTTTTGGTCATTGGGCGCGCTAGAGCGCCGGAGCGCGCCGTTTGGCGTCGTTTTTGAATAACTCGCTCTCGCTTCAAAAAGGTCCAATCGGAAAATGGAAGCCAAATTCAGAATCAGCATCAAAAATGCGATCTACTGAATGTATAAAAATTCAAAATGGAACTTAGTGGAAGATTTAGGGTTACGGTAGCCATCCAATGTCCCTCGTGTCCGAATGGAGCTGGCGTTTAAGTGTTGTTATAAGTGGATTTCTTGACGTTTTCTCGTATTTAGCACATTCATATGCCGATTGTTATCCTCTGTGTTTCTTCTGAAACATTTTGACAGCAAAAAAATTAATAAAAGTTCATGAAAAAGTCATTTTTCCTAACAATTTATGGATTTTAATGTGGTAAAATCACGAAGTTCTTCTATAATAGTGACTTATTCTGAGATAAATTGCAAAACTTTGAGAAAAAATCAGACATTAGAAGCTAAACGGAAATCGCGCCTTAAAATCGGGTTAATTATTTGATTTCACATTCAAAAAAGGTTGGTATCAGAGCGCATTTCAACAACCATGTAAGGAATTCGCTTTGCAATCTTTGTTTTTTCTCCTCACACGAAGAAATCATGTCCAGAAAGAATATAGAACTCGAGGAGTATTTCAGCATGAAAATTGAAATTGGTCACTTTATAATAAATTGTAATTTTTGAATGAAGTTTTTGAACTGTTCGTTTTTGGTGCATTTCCGTACACTGGCTGATTCTGGACATGATTTCTTCGTGTGAGGAGAAAAAACAACGATTGCAAAGCGAATTCCTTACATGGTTGTTGAAATGCGCTTTGATACCTACCTTTTTTGAATGTGAAATCAAATAATTAACCCGATTTTAAGGCGCGATTTCCGTTTAGCTTCTAATGTCTGATTTCTTCTCAAAGTTTTGCAATTCATCTCAGAATAAGTCACTATTATAGAAGAACTTCGTGATTTTACCACATTAAAATCCATAAATTGTTAGGAAAAATGACTTTTTCATGAACTTTTATTAATTTTTTTTGCTGTCAAAATATTTCAGAAGAAACACAGAGGATAACAATCGGCATATGAATGTGCTAAATACGAGAAAACGTCAAGAAATCCACTTATAACAACACTTAAATGCCAGCTCCATTCGGACACGAGGGACATTGGATGGCTACCGTAACCCAAAATCTTCCACTAAGTTCCATTTTGAATTTTTATACATTCAGTAGATCGCATTTTTGATGCTGATTCCGAATTTGGCTTCCATTTTCCGATTGGACCACTTTGAAGCGAGTTATTCAAAAACGACGCCAAACGGCGCGCTCCGGCGCTCTAGCGCGTCCAATGACCAAAAGATAGGGGCGGTATTGTAGCGCGGACTACCTTGAGCGTTCAAAACAATAAGTTGTTTCGCGGGAGAATCCAGGCGCCGCGAAGCTCTAAAATGAAGATCGTGTTGCAGAGGTGTTCGCGGCGGTTTCTCGGTAGGTTCAAGGCAGGCACGAGGTTCGCGGTACCTTCGCGGCTGGTTCGCGGCAATTTTTTCATCAGAGAGTGAGGCGTACTACGCACTGCATGGACAACCAACTTTTGTGGGGCAGTACATGGCATCACTTCCTCTTCAGCGGTAGAAGAGTAATATTACACGGAGAGCAATTTTGTCACGACGACATCGTCGCACGTTTGCAGGTACGCATATATACGAGTTTCATAAGCAGAAAAATGTACACTGTGTCTTCTTTGTTAATCCTCTGTTTCGGAGCCAAATTTATTGTGTTCCGCTTGTGTGGAGCGAGGGAGAGACAGCGAGAAATTGGGGGGGGGGGAGGAGGCGCCGCTGCCGAGATGTCGTACGTTCGTGCCGTGGCAGTGTGGAGGGAAGAAGATCGCCTTTATCTACTCTACTTCACTCTACTACTACTGCTCTATTGGAGATAGTGAGCTTTGCGGTCGATGGGTTCAACATGAAAAAGCCCCTAGGAACGGTGGCCATTGCCCTCGACATGACCAAAGCGTTTGACTCTGTTAACCTGGGACTGTTGTCCGACAAACTGTTGAAGTCCTCGCTGCCATCCTGGCAGAAGCGATGGATTGCAGCGTTCACTAAGGGTCGCCGGGTCAAGGTTCTGATCCAGAATCACGTATCCGATAGAATTCTAATTGCAGCCGGTGTTCCGCAGGGCGGAGTGTTGTCCCTGCCCTGTTCAGCCTGTATCTTGAGGATCTACCCGAGCCTCCGCAGGATATAAAGATTCTTTTGTACGCCGAAGACATCACCATCATGTGCCAAAACCGTGACCTGCAGGTAGCCGCTAACAAGATCAGCGCCTGTCTCGTTGAGTTAAAGCTCTTCCTCGATAATATGATGCCCACCGTTTTTGCCGCAAAGTCTTCTGTTTCAGTGTTCACTACAGACCCAAAGGAACACAGTGCTCACCCAGATGTCAGATGGGATGGTAACCGTTTGCCAGCAGTAAGATTCCCCAAGCTGCTTGGTCTTATTCTCGATCCATCACTGAAGTTCCACAAAAACGAGAAACAGAAGCAAACAGTCGTCAAGGCAAGGCTCAATATTCTGAGAGCTCTCAGAGGAACACCATGGGGAAGCAGCCGAGAGACTATATTGAGAACCTGCAGAGCAATACTTCAGCCGGCTCTGGAATATGCGGCACCAGTGTGGCAGCACCTGGTGTCTGACAGCTCCTGGAATACGCTGCAGAGTGTACAGAATGCTGCGCTTAGAATTGCTACCGGTTGTGCAAGGAGCTCCCCAATAGAACATTTTCACGGGGAGGCCTGCATATTGCCAGTCAAGAAGCATTGCGAACTCCAGGCACAGCAGATGTATATTAATGTTCTGACACAGCCGAATCATCCGACAAAGAGAATTATGAAGCCCATTAGAGAGAGGTCGATTAGGACGCCGTTCGCAGATGCTCCTCGTAAAGTTGATGTACAGAGATGGGCCGACTCCAACATGGAAAGGCTTCGTCTTCTGCGTGAGGAGCACACCCACTTTGTTCGAGGATATCTGGAGAAGGCGGCTGTGAACCCTATCTTAGGAGAGTGCCGCCTCGAGTGTGCGAGTCTGAGTCTCAACACGGCAGGGGAGCCAGATGTGCTCTTGCCTCGCTGCGCTGTGGCCACTCTATTCTGCTCATGTCTTACGTCAACAAGATCGACAGCAGCCGACCAGACGCATGCCTGGACTGTGGTGCTCCCGGACACGACACGGCGCACTTATTCATGTGCCCGAAGAGACCTACCTCCTTAACCACAATGGACCTTGGTACGAATCCTGTGAAGGCCGCCCAGTTCCTCAACTTATGACAAAAAACCACTTCGAGGCTGCAGAAGAAGAAGAAGGAGGCGCCGCAGACGCTGGCGATAAACGTAAATAAATTTCACTCCGAAACAGAGGATATGCTCATGAACTCAATTATACCTAATTTTGAAAAAAGAAACTCAAAAAAAATCTAGACAAACTCACTTGTTGGTTACCCCATGGATTCCGGATTCGCAATAGGCATACATTACCATAGGGGCCATTCACCATACGCATTCCAGTGATCGAATATGCGTGACCCTTTAATTGTAGCATTTGAATCGTATATAATTCACACATTCAACGAAAATCGTTGGATTTCTGGTTGGTTTGTGTAAGGCTTGAAAAAACAGCTCACCTTCACCAGTCCATTTCGCATTCTAGCCTCAAACACTCTAGTATCAGGTTCCATGGAACACGCGAATAATGAGCCCATCTCGAATCTACAAAGGAAGGCGGGAAGGTATCTGCACCAAATTCAAGAAGAGTTGAACTCTTCGCTCACGACAGAAATAAATGAATAACTTCCAAGCAAAAGAGGTTTGGTTGGCGTCAGAAACGTTCCAACAAAAAGGGAACAATAATTAAGTTGAATGAGGAGAGTCTACAAAAAGTGAACAATATTCTATCAAAAAAGGGTTTTCCAAGCAAAAGAGGTTTGGTTGGCGTCAGAAACGTTCCAACAAAAAGGGAACAATAGGTAAGTAGAATGAGGAGAGTCTACAAAAAGTGAACAATATTTTCTGAGACTGATTTTCCTGGCCGATACTTCTTAACAGCAAAAACAAACCGTTGTGGTACTTCTAGAGGAAGAGTTCAATGGTTTCCAAGAATGGACTTCTATTCGTTGACGAGAATATAAGAAAATATTCTCATTAGATGCTGCACTTTGGTTTCGCTTCTCGTAGCAGCTGGAGCTAACCAAATCCGCCTGTGTTTTTGGCATCATCTTCTATTCTGATGGTAAGTATTAGGTTTACATACACATACTTTTAACGGTTCTCGTGTAGTCAAGACGAGTTTTGGAACCACAGAGTGCTTCCGTGTAGAACACCGCAACGGTTTGTTTTGCTGTTAAGAAGTATCGGCCAGGAAAATCAGTCTCAGAAAATATTGTTCACTTTTGTAGACTCTCCTCATTCTACTTACCTATTGTTCCCTTTTGTTGGAACGTTTCTGACGCCAACCAAACCTCTTTGCTTGGAAAACCCTTTTTGATAGAATATTGTTCACTTTTGTAGACTCTCCTCATTCAACTTAATTATTGTTCTCTTTTTGTTGGAACGTTTCTGACGCCAACCAAACCTCTTTCGCTTGGAAGACCCTTTGATAGAATTGTTCACTTTTTATTGATATTACGAAGTAATATCCCTGAAAAATCTTCAATAATTCTCGAATAGCATGGATTGCTATAATAATCAGTAAGCAACAACCTTGTTGCGCACGCTACAAATGAAGCGCTACTCACTTTCCACGACGTCCTGATGATGTCAGAAAATGCCCTATGCACTTGGCACCACCTTGGCACGACGTCCTGATGACGTCACCAGATGCTTTATGCACTTGGCACGACGTTCTGATGACGTCATCAGATGCTATGTGTACTTTACATGACATCCTGATGACGTCATCAGATGCCCTATGTACTTTACATGACATCCTGATGAAGCCATCAGATGCCCTATGTACTTTACATGACATCCTGATGAAGTCATCAGATGCCCTATGTACTTTACATGACATCCTGATGAAGTCATCAGATGCCCTATGTACTTTACATGACACCCTGATGACGTCATCAGATGCCCTATGTACTTTACATGACACCCTGATGACGTCATCAGATGCCCTATGTACTTTACATGACACCCTGATGACGTCATCAGATGCCCTATGTACTTTACATGACATCCTGATGACGTCATCAGATGCCCTATGTACTTTACATGACACCCTGATGACGTCATCATATGCCCTATGTACTTTACATGACACCCTGATGACGTCATCAGATGCCCTATGTACTTTACATGACACCCTGATGACGTCATCAAATGCCCTATGTACTTCACATGACACCCTGATGACGTCATCAGAGGCCCTATGTACTTTACATGACACCCTGATGACGTCATCAGATGCCCTGTGTACTTTACATGACACCCTGATGATGTCATCAGATGCCCTATGTACTTTACATGACATCCTGATGACGTCATCAGATGCCCTGTGTACTTTACATGACACCCTGATGACGTCATCAGATGCCCTATGTACTTTACATGACATCCTGATGACGTCATCAGATGCCCTGTGTACTTTACATGACACCCTGATGACGTCATCAGATGCCCTATGTACTTTACATGACATCCTGATGACGTCATCAGATGCCCTATGTACTTTACATGACACCCTGGTGACGTCATCAGATGCCCTATGTACTTTACATGACACCCTGATGACGTCATCAGATGCCCTATGTACTTTACATGACACCCTGATGACGTCATCAGATGCCCTATGTACTTTACATGACACCCTGATGACGTCATCAGATGCCCTATGTACTTTACGTGACACCCTGATGACGTCATCAGATGCCCTATGTACTTTACGTGACACCCTGATGACGTCATCAGATGCCCTATGTACTTTACATGACATCCTGATGACGTCATCAGATGCCCTATGTACTTTACATGACACCCTGATGACGTCATCAGATGCCCTATGTTCTTTACATGACACCCTGATGACGTCATCAGATGCCCTATGTACTTTACATGACACCCTAATGACGTCATCAGATGCCCTATGTACTTTACATGACACCCTGATGACGTCATCAGATGCCCTATGTACTTTACATGACACCTGATGACGTCATCAGATGCCCTATGTACTTTACATGACACCCTGATGACGTCATCAGATGCCCTATGTACTTTACATGACACCTGATGACGTCATCAGATGCCTATGTACTTTACATGACACCCTGATGAAGTCATCAGATGCCCTATGTACTTTACATGACACCCTGATGAAGTCATCAGATTCCCTATGTACTTTACATGACATCTAATGACGTCATCAGATGCCCTATGTACTTTACATGACACCCTGATGACGTCATCAGATGCCCTATGTACTTTACATGACACCCTGATGACGTCATCAGATGCTCTATGTACTTTACATGACACCCTGATGACGTCATCAGATGCCCTATGTACTTTACATGACACCCTGATGACGTCATCAGATGCCTTATGTACTTTACATGACACCCTGATAACATCATCAGATGCCTTATGTACTTTACATGACACCCTGATGACGTCATCAGATGCCCTGTGTACTTTACCTGACACCCTGATAACGTCATCAGATGCCCTATGTACTTTACATGACACCCTGATGACGTCATCAGATGCTCTATGTATTTTACATGACATCCTGATGACGTCATCAGATGCCCTATGTACTTTACATGACACCCTGATGACGTCATCAGATGCCCTATGTACTTTACATGACACCCTGATGGCGGCATCAGATGCCTATGTACTTTACATGACACCTGATGACGTCATCAGATGCCCTATGTACTTTACATGACACCCTGATGACGTCATCAGATGCCCTATGTACTTTACATGACACCCTGATGACGTCATCAGATGCCCTATGTACTTTACATGACACCCTGATGACGTCATCAGATGCCCTATGTACTTTACATGACATCCTGATGACGTCATCAGATGCCCTATGTACTTTACATGACACCCTGATGACGTCATCAGATGCCCTATGTACTTTACATGACACCCTGATGACGTCATCAGATGCCCTATGTACTTTACATGACATCTTGATGACGTCATCAGATGCCCTATGTGCTTTACATGACACCCTGATGACGTCATCAGATGCCCTATGTACTTTACATGACACCTGATGACGTCTTCAGATGCCCTATGTACTTTACATGACACCCTGATGACGTCATCAGATGCCCTATGTGCTTTACATGACACCCTTATGACGTCATCAGATGCCCTATGTACTTTACATGACACTGTGATGACGTCATCAGATGCCCTATGTACTTTACATGACACCCTTATGACGTCATCAGATGCCCTATGTACTTTACATGACATCCTGATGACGTCATCAGATGCCCTATGTACTTTACATGACATCCTGATGACGTCATCAGATGCCCTATGTACTTTACATGACACCCTGATGACGTCATCAGATGCCCTATGTACTTTACATGACACCCTGGTGACGTCATCAGATGCCCTATGTACTTTACATGACACCCTGATGACGTCATCAGATGCCCTATGTACTTTACATGACACCCTGATGACGTCATCAGATGCCCTATGTACTTTACATGACACCCTGATGACGTCATCAGATGCCTATGTACTTTACATGACACCCTGATGACGTCATCAGATGCCCTATGTACTTTACATGACACCCTGATGACGTCATCAGATGCCCTATGTACTTTACATGACATCCTGATGACGTCATCAGATGCCCTATGTACTTTACATGACACCCTGATGACGTCATCAGATGCCCTATGTACTTTACATGACACCCTGATGACGTCATCAGATGCCCTATGTACTTTACATGACACCCTGATGACGTCATCAGATGCCCTATGTACTTTACATGACACCCTGATGACGTCATCAGATGCCCTATGTACTTTACATGACACCCTGATGACGTCATCAGATGCCCTATGTACTTTACATGACACCCTGATGACGTCATCAGATGCCTATGTACTTTACATGACACCCTGATGACGTCATCAGATGCCTATGTACTTTACATGACACCCTGATGACGTCATCAGATGCCCTATGTACTTTACATGACACCCTGATGACATCATCAGATGCCCTATGTACTTTACATGACATCCTGATGACGTCATCAGATGCCCTATGTACTTTACATGGCACCCTGATGACGTCATCACATGCCCTCTGTACTTTACATGACACCCTGATGACGTCGTCACATGCCCTATGTACTTTACATGACACCTGATGACGTCATCAGATGCCCTATGTACTTTACATGACACCCTGATGACGTCATCAGATGCCCTATGTACTTTACATGACACCCTGATGACGTCATCAGATGCCCTATGTACTTTACATGACACCCTGATGACGTCATCAGATGCCCTATGTACTTTACATGACACCCTGATGACGTCATCAGATGCCCTATGTACTTTACATGACACCTGATGACGTCATCAGATGCCCTATGTACTTTACATGACACCCTGATGACGTCATCAGATGCCCTATGTACTTTACATGACACCCTGATGACGTCATCAGATGCCCTATGTACTTTACATGACACCCTGATGACGTCATCAGATGCCCTATGTACTTTACATGACACCCTGATGACGTCATCAGATGACCTATGTACTTTTACATGACACCCTGATGACGTCATCAGATGCCCTATGTACTTTACATGACACCCTGATGACGTCATCAGATGCCCTATGTACTTTACATGACACCCTGATGACGTCATCAGATGCCCTATGTACTTTACATGACACCCTGATGACGTCATCAGATGCCCTATGTACTTTACATGACACCCTGATGACGTCATCAGATGCCCTATGTACTTTACATGACACCCTGATGACGTCATCAGATGCCCTATGTACTTTACATGACATCTTGATGACGTCATCAGATGCCCTATGTACTTTACATGACACCCTTATGACGTCATCAGATGCCCTATGTACTTTACATGACACCCTGATGACGTCATCAGATGCCCTATGTACTTTACATGACACCCTGATGACGTCACCAGATGCCCTATGTACTTTACATGACACCCTTATGACGTCATCAGATGCCCTATGTACTTTACATGACACCCTGATGACGTCATCAGATGCCCTATGTACTTTACATGACACCCTTATGACGTCATCAGATGCCCTATGTACTTTACATGACACCCTTATGACGTCATCAGATGCCCTATGTACTTTACATAACATCCTGATGACGTCATCAGATGCCCTATGTACTTTACATGGCACCCTGATGACGTCATCAGATGCCCTATGTACTTTACATGACACCCTGATGACGTCATCAGATGCCCTATGTACTTTACATGACACCCTGATGACGTCATCAGATGCCCTATGCACTTTACATGACATCCTGATGACGTCATCAGATGCCCTATGTACTTTACATGACATCCTGATGACGTCATCAGATGCCCTATGTACTTTACATGACACCCTGATGACGTCATCAGATGCCCTATGTACTTTACATGACACCCTGATGACGTCATCAGATGCCCTATGTACTTTACATGACACCCTGATGACGTCATCAGATGCCCTATGTACTTTACATGACGCCCTGATGACGTCATCAGATGCCCTATGTACTTTACGTGACACCCTTATGACGTCATCAGATGCCCTATGTACTTTACATGACATCTTGATGACGTCATCAGATGCCCTATGTGCTTTACATGACACCCTTATGACGTCATCAGATGCCCTATGTACTTTACATGACATCCTGATGACGTCATCAGATGCTCTATGTACTTTACATGACACCCTGATGACGTCATCAGATGCCCTATGTACTTTACATGACACCCTGATGACGTCATCAGATGCCCTATGTACTTTACATGACACCCTGATGACGTCATCAGATGCCCTATGTACTTTACATGACACCCTGATGACGTCATCAGATGCCCTATGTACTTTACATGACACCCTGATGACGTCATCAGATGCCCTATGTACTTTACATGACACCCTGATGACGTCATCAGATGCCCTATGTACTTTACATGACATCCTGATGACGTCATCAGATGCCCTATGTACTTTACATGACATTCTGATGACGTCATCAGATGCCCTATGTACTTTACATGACACCCTGATGACGTCATCAGATGCCCAATGTACTTTACATGACACCTGATGACGTCATCAGATGCCTATGTACTTTACATGACACCCCGATGACGTCATCAGATGCCCTATGTGCTTTACATGACACCCTTATGACGTCATCAGATGCCCTATGTACTTTACATGACACCCTGATGACGTCATCAGATGCCCTATGTACTTTACATGACATCCTGATGACGTCATCAGATGCCCTATGTACTCTACATGACACCCTGATGACGTCATCAGATGCCCTATGTACTTTACATGACACCCTGATGACGTCATCAGATGCCCTATGTACTTTACATGACACCCTGATGACGTCATCAGATGCCCTATGTACTTTACATGACATCCTGATGACGTCATCAGATGCCCTATGTACTTTACATGACATCCTGATGACGTCATCAGATGCCCTATGTACTTTACATGACACCCTGATGACGTCATCAGATGCCCTCTGTACTTTACATGACACCCTGATGACGTCATCAGATGCCCTATGTACTTTACATGACACCCTGATGACGTCATCAGATGCCCTATGTACTTTACATGACACCCTGATGACGTCATCAGATGCCCTATGTACTTTACGTGACACCCTTATGACGTCATCAGATGCCCTATGTACTTTACATGACACCCTGATGACGTCATCAGATGGCCTATGTACTTTACATGACACCCTGATGACGTCATCAGATGCCCTATGTACTTTACGTGACACCCTTATGACGTCATCAGATGCCCTATGTACTTTACATGACATCTTGATGACGTCATCAGATGCCCTATGTGCTTTACATGACACCCTTATGACGTCATCAGATGCCCTATGTACTTTACATGACATCCTGATGACGTCATCAGATGCCCTATGTACTTTACATGACACCCTTATGACGTCATCAGATGCCCTATGTACTTTACATGACATCCTGATGACGTCATCAGATGCCCTATGTACTTTACATGACACCCTGATGACGTCATCAGATGCCCTATGTACTTTACATGACACCCTGATGACGTCATCAGATGCCATGTACTTTACATGACACCCTGATGACGTCATCAGATGCCCTATGTACTTTACATGACACCCTGATGACGTCATCAGATGCCCTATGTACTTTGCATGACACCCTGATGACGTCATCAGATGCCCTATGTACTTTACATGACATCCTGATGACGTCATCAGATGCCCTATGTACTTTACATGACATCCTGATGACGTCATCAGATGCCCTATGTACTTTACATGACATCCTGATGACGTCATCAGATGCCCTATGTACTTTACATGACACCCTGATGACGTCATCAGATGCCCTATGTACTTTACGTGACACCCTGATGACGTCATCAGATGCCCTATGTACTTTACATGACACCCTGATGACGTCATCAGATGCCCTATGTACTTTACATGACACCCTGATGACGTCATCAGATGCCCTATGTACTTTACATGACACCCTGATGACGTCATCAGATGCCCTATGTACTTTATGTGACACCCTTATGACGTCATCAGATGCCCTATGTACTTTACATGACATCTTGATGACGTCATCAGATGCCCTATGTACTTTACATGACACCCTGATGACGTCATCAGATGCCCTATGTACTTTACATGACATCCTGATGACGTCATCAGATGCCCTATGTACTTTACATGACACCCTGATGACGTCATCAGATGCCCTATGTACTGATAGCCTGCGACCACTGGCAGTGGCTAGTGGCAGGAACGAGGAACGAGGGACGAGGGACGAGGGACGAGGGACGAGGGACGAGGAACGAGGAACAGGACACGAGGGACGCGTTACAAGAAAAAACGCGAATTTTAGCTAAGCTTCCGCCGATCTAACTTTGTTAATTTTCAATCGATTTGGCTCAAATTTTGTCAGCGGGTGTCTTCTATACTCTCTCACTTATATCCAGAAGGAAATCTCTAGAAAATTTGTTTTACAGGTTTTATTAACTACTTTACCAAAATCTAAGTGATCACAAGTGCCAGGCAAAACCAAACCTCTCCAGCCGCTTCGCGGCTGGAGCGATACTAGTGAGTATACTGAACAACTACTAGTTCAGTCCTTTTTAGTGGGGGGGGGGATCTTTTGTAGCTGGATAATGTCGAATATTACTCTGACGGGCGTTTTCCGTGGAGATGCAAATCCTTGCCTTCGATTAGGTCGATCTCACAAGGGTCCTCAGAACAATGAATTTTTGTAGGAAAAGTAAAGAATTCGGAAATGTTGAAGACTTAAGTTCAAAACCGATCATCTTGTAATCGCCACGTCTGCCATGGTCGGAGTGTCAATCTCCGAGTAATCAATCAGGAGGTTGAAGAAAATTCCACGTTAAACTGGACAACGAGAATAACGACAAGACGACGGAGGCCATATCATATTGCTCACTTGGATGAGTGCTGCTCAGGATACCGTTCATTACGAGCTCTTCGGCGATGCATGCTACTTACGTCACTAACGCTTCCCAATTAGTCCTGCAACCACCCTCCTATTGGGGGTGGTAACGGTTTCCTCCAGCACAAGTCCGAGTCCGCATGGACGAGCGCAAAGGGTGACTTTCTCTCAAACGCTATTCATACTACTCAACGACATAGCGGCACGCGCAGGTGGAGAGTTGGGGTATAAATTTCTCTACGCGCGTCATGCGTAAGACGCGCTTGCGGAGACTATGAATACTCTAGCGGCGACGCTATGGCGGAGCTGATTGAAGTGAGCCTTAACTTTACCGAGCAAACGAAATCTGCACGCGGGTTCATTATTATTATAGCAGAAGACAGTACTGGAATTAATTACTATAGAATGGAAAGCATTTGAAGATGGATTAATATCGATATTGATGAAAATGTTGTTACGGATGTCGCCGGCATGGCGGAGCGGGCTTCAAGCGCGGGCGAGGCGTCGGGCCATTCGTAGATCAACGCCACGCCCACGCGTGGTGCGCTGGCGTTGTGTAGCATGATTAGCGCCTCAGCATCGCAAAGAATGCATAATCGTTCGTGGCCCGGTGTTTTGTGCCGAAGACAGAAGACTGCGCGCTGCGTACATAGGCACACGCAGACCCGATGTTCTCAGCATGATTATCACCGTGTTACGTGCTGCAACAGCGGCTGTCCGCAACTGCGGAGCGAAGTATCGCCCCGATAGGGACAGCACAATACTGTATTTGGTCGTAGGTTTTGGTCAGAAGACGCATCTTTCTTTCGTCCTCTTTATTAGTTCTCATCAAATGGATTCATTTGAATCTGAAAAAGAATCAGACTCTGGTGAGGGCGGTTCCTCGATGCAGCTATTGTTAGGGTTTATGCTTAAATAAAAATGGTGAAATTTTGAGTGTGTGATGCGGTCAGTACCGCAGCGAAATACCGGTTCGCAGTTGGGGCATGCAACACGATGACCCGTGGATGCGTGCTGCAACAGCGGTTGACTGCAACTGCGGAACGAAATTCCTTACGGAAAATGACAGTAAAACTGCAGACAATCTCGACTTTTTTGTTGGAACCTGAACCCCAGCAGTCATTGTACCGTTGAAAAGCCCCCTCAGCTTAGATCGCTGAATAACGTTTCTGATGTCAAAAGATGTGTGCGCCTTCTGAGCAAATCCTGCAAGCGGTAGGTGAAGACCTCAGGCGATTCTCGGCCCCGAGCCGCACCGAACAGCAATCTGAGCCGCCTGACAGTTCGGCTCGTTCTTCCAATCTCCGGGCCACTGCTGTTGCTGTTCGGGCGAACTGGAGCAGCCCGGAGAGCAACAGCGGCGGGCGGGAAAGCAACAGCAGTGGCCCGGACAGCAACAGAAGCCGACCGACAGATTGGGAGAATGAGTCGAACTGTCAGGCGGCTCGGGGCCGAGAATCGCCTGAGACGTTGGATTCTACAGTGCGTTTCATAATTATAGCGACACCCTTCATAGCACCGGTATCAAGGGCCACACGAACTTTCATTGGACGGCGTGATTACCATTGATCTCAGCGCACTTGAAACCTTTGTTCGCAAAAATTGACAGAAAAATATAAATAAACAAGAATTTCAATACCCACCCTAAGTTTTGGTAAAAAGGCGAAAAAAACGCGGAAAATCGCTTTTTTTGTCTTTTGATCATAACTCTCTTCAAAGTGGACGATTTTCAAATTTGAAGACACTTTTAGAATCAGCATCGATCCCTCTTTCTTCTGGATCAATACATGGCTTACTCTGAAACAAGGCATATAGGGTTGACACAATCAATCGAGTGGGTGAAAAGGTGGTCAATATGAGAAAAAAATGTGAAATGTGGGACTGGGTGTACTCTGGTTTATTTGAATTTTCGACTTTTTTTTCATTTTACAAATTTAATTTTTTTTTAAATTTTTATTTCTTTCTAAATTTAATCTCACTTCTCCTCTAGGTATTATTTATTAACTACTCATTTAGTTACTTGCTTGAAACTTTTTGGTTCTTAACTATTTTGGCTTTTCTACTGGTATTTAATACTCATTTTAATTTGCTTTATTTGATTTTTATATGAATTTTCACTGTAATTTGAATACTTATATTATTCAGTTTGATCAACATCGCTTTATCTGAAAAATGGTTTTGATAACAATAAAAATATTATTCGGATATGAATCGTTTCAACTGTGACTTCAGACAAACAATTCATAACACTAAAAACCTCTAGTCTTCAATGTAGGAGCAAATTCACGTTTCAATTGTTTGTGTCAATACTGAAAATTTCTTGGAGTTTTCATTTTCAAAATCCGAAAATACCATTCGTCGCCCTGATTTCTAGAATGTTTTCAAGTTTGTGAAAACAGTTATTTTTTGAAATAGGTATGACATATTTCGCCCTTTCGCGAAGTTGAAAATTTATAGGAATGTGGAGAGAACCCTCTGTACTATCTTTGTTGTTGCGGGAAAGAATTTCTCACAGTACTCGCTTTTGAAATCTCCTTGCAATCGGTGAGTAAATAATTGGTCGCAGACCACCCAGCTCCCAGGGCGCGCGGCCACGGCGCGTCACCGCACTGATGTATCCACCTAGCGAAAGTTGTGACTCAACCTATTGACCGCTCTTCGAAAAATGCGGGCATAAATTGATTAAATACGGGTAATCTGATTGGAATATGGTATTTTTCATTTTCTCAGTTTTATTAAAGGCCAGTCCAAAACGTCAACTCCCCAAGTTGCCAAGCGCCCGACTGTGAAGGCGCTCTTGTGAGCTGGGGCGTTGTCTTGCACCAGTACACCGTATCCTTAACTGGCATCCAATCATTTCCGGAGGTGGTTTTGTTCAAAAACCCGAAAAGCCTTACCATTATAAAGCTGCTGCTGAAATGGGAGATAGCAGCGTTCAAGAATCTGGCAGTACATCTCACTAATCGTCCTGCTTTCGCCGGGAAAGATTGCCGATTCTGTTGCTCCCCTCATGGATATACCGCCCCAAAGATGGAGCTTGGCGGAATGTTTGGCCCTTCAATGAAGACGGAAAATCTCCTGATTTCACGTAGCAGTGCTTTAAGGAGCAATCAACTGCAAAAAATGTCTTAAATGTCGTGATTAGAAAGAAAAAAAAACAGCGAATTTGCCTAAGCATATTCGCTCTTAAAGGCAGTGTTCACGATAAAAAATGTGTTTCAGTTTCCACTAGGAATGGGTAGTGGAGGGGCACACTGTAATGTTGACGTCGAAAGAACGCATGAAAACTAGCCAGGAGAAGCTCCAAAAAAGCCCGAAGTTGCTACTTCGAGAGCAAGGCAAGCCCCAAAAGCGCAACACACGCCCACCGACGTGAACAAATGAATGCTCTAGATCGTGAGATGAGCGATGATTTCCAATAATTAGCCCCGTTCTTCCCTTCATTCTCAACTTCTCTCTTTACTGAGGTCAGCTCGCATAGATCGGCTGCAAAAGACGGAAGTTACAAGCCTCGGACAACTCGTCCATCATGTTTCCTTAGCTCAATTTTTGTGGGACTTTAACTCCGCTCCCAGAAGGTCTTGTACGATTTCAGAGACATCATTGGAATCAGCATGGGGCCGTTTTCAAGATAGGTGGGGAAACAGAAAAACGATTTTTATCGTAAACACTGCCTTTAAAACACCACATCTGAAATCAGTGTTCAGTTTGACCATTCTGTTTACAGTATTTTGAAACCTGGGAGTTTCCCAACAACATATATATTCCTTTTACCCATTTCGATATTTACGATGTCCTCGATTTGAGGGGTGATAGGCACACCTTCTGCGGCATTGGAACGTGGACAGGGAATGGATTGCCGGCAGAGGGACCGGCCAAAATCAGCGCTGCTGACAATGATGGGAGAGAAAGCGCGAATAGCAGAGTGTGCAAAGCCGAGGGTGTGCTGAGGAGAGGCAGTACGGTAGTCGGCGAGGCCACTAACAGCGAGCGCGTTGCAGAGGCTGTGGTGGGAGCCAGGAGGACGCACACACTGGACGCCGAGCCTTCTCCTTCACCAAAAGTGAAATACAATAACCGCTGCCCGAGTTCCTCTCAGAGTTGGCTTTGAAGCGAATTCAAACAGAATAGGCGAACAAGACGCTAAAACCCGACCTCGCGCGCCTTATGACCAAATCCTACGAGCGGTGTTGTACAACGTCCGGACTGAAAGTTTCCGGACGTCCGGACTATCAGGCAGTCAACAAATATTTCAACGTCTCGCAAAATGCGAGAAACAGCGTTTGGCAGAGCGTGAAGAAAGCCCTGAATGGAAGAGTGCGCAGGGTAAAGGGAACCACAGTCGCTGCTGAAACGTCTCACGCCGCTCTATCCGAAGATGGTCTGCTTGGATCGTCTGCGTGGCCCACTCACAGCGCGGATGTCTTCGAATTCGACGAGAGATGCACGGGATTTTTTGTGTTCACACAACTCATCTGATTGTTAATTGAATAAACGTTCCTGATAATCTTTCTTCGAACAGCTGTATTCAAGGGTGCAAGCGCGAAAAAACATAGCAAGGATCCATCGCTATTCCTTGTAATGAATGCTTGCTCTCTGCATTTGTCGAAGAGCGGTCAATTGGTTGAGTCACAACTTTCGCTAGGTGGATACATCAGTGCGGTGACGCGCCGCGGCCGCGCGCCCTGGCAGCTGGGTGGTCTGCGACCAATTATTCACTCACCGATTGCAAGGAGATTTCAAAAGCGAGTACTGTAAAAAATTCTTTCTCGCAACAACAAAGATAGTACAGAGGGTTCTCTCCACATTCCTATAAAAATTCAACTTCGTGAAAGGGCGAAATATGTCATACCTATTCCAAAAAATAACTGTTTTCACAAACTTGAAAACATTCTAGAAATCAGGGCGACGAACGGTATTTTCGGATTTTGAAAATGAAAACTCCAAGAAATTTTCAGTATTGACACGAACAATTGAAACGTGAATTTGCTCCTACATTGAAGACCAGAGGTTTTTAGTGCTATGAATTGTTTGTCTGAAGTCACAGTTGAAACGATTCATATCCGAATAATATTTTTATTGTTATCAAAACCATTTTTCAGATAAAGCGATGTTGATCAAAATTGAATAATATAAGTATTGAAATTACAGTGAAAATTCATATAAAAATCAAATAAACCAAATTAAAATGAGTATTAAATACCAGTAGAAAAGCCAAAATAGTTAGGAACCAAAAAGTTTCAAGCAAGTAACTAAATGAGTAGTTAATAAATAATACCTAGAAGAGAAGTGAGATTAAATTTAGAAAAAAATAAAAATATAAAAAAAAATAAAATTTGTAAAATGAAAAAAGTCGAAAGTTCAAATAAACTAGGGTACACTCAGTCCCACATTTGACCCACTTTTCACCCACTCGATTGATTGTGTCAACCCTATATGACTTGTTTCAGAGTAAGCCATGTATTGATCGAAAAGAAAGAGGAATCGATGCTGATTCCAAAAGTGTCATCAAGTTTGAAAATCGTCCACTTTGAAGAGAGTTATGATCAAAAGACGAAAAAAGCGATTTTCGGCGTTTTTTTCGCCTTTTTACCAAAACTTAGGGTGGGTATTGTATCTGGTACTTCACCTTCAGAATGGCCGTTTCATAATTATAGCGACACTTTACATTGGAAATGCTCTTCTCGTGAGTTTCTCAGAACATTTCCCGTTTTAAGTATGGTTTGAGTAAATGCATTTATTCCCATCATACTCCCATCATAGCGCACGGTACGGTACTCTCTGAAGGCGATGAGAGCCAGGTTTTTGTGCTGCACAAGGCGTGCCTGAGTGCTAGAAGGATTTCAGAGATAATTGGTCGTCATCGAGTCACAGTTTACCGATTTCTGCATGATCCTGAGTAAACGGTTCTAAGAAGGGCACTGGGAGACCCAGAAGCCTATCTGGTCAAGACGAACGCCGGATAGGCCGGCTTGTGACGAACTCGGCCATCACGGTAAATGAAGTCCGAGCTGAACTTTCGGCGCCAGCGTCCATGAAGAGAGCGTGGAGGGCGATGAAACGCAACCCGAGCATCAAGCACTCTCGAACGTGTTCAGCAGTCCGGCTCTCAGGGTCGCACAAGACAGTACGACTTCAATTCGCCGGAAAGAACATGGCGACTGACTGGTCTAATATAAGCGGCAATTCAACTGAGGTTTCTCCGGAGCAAACATTGTGTTTAGGTGATTTTTTTCGGACGAGAAAAAGTTTAACCTGGATGGACCCGATGCATATACACATTATTGGCGAGATCTCTGCAAGGAGCCCAGGTACTTCGCCCAACGGAACTGTGGTGGTGGCGGTCTCATGGTATGGGGTGGCTTCTACAAAGGCGGTACGCTTCAGATCGTCTTCACTTCCACTCGAATGTATTCCACCGACTACCAAGAGGTGCTGCAAACTTGCCTCCTGCCTGTGCTTGCCCGACTTCAGCATGACGGTCTCGTTTTCCAGCAAGACAATGCAATCAAAGTCAATCCATGCTAGTCGCTCCCCTAAGACGTGGTTGGAGGAGCATAATGCTACCGTTATGGACTGGCGAGCATGTTTCCCTGACGTAAATCCCATCGAGAATATCGGGAGAATCTTGGTTCGTTGAATATACCGTGGAGACAAGACTACTCCATGCCAGAACGAGTTTTCTAGATCATTTCTAGGCATGGGGGAATGATAGACTACTAAAGTGTTTCGAGAAGTTTTTATTCTTTAATAGAAAGTTGAATAATTGAAGTGTCATATAATTGTATAATTATGAAACGGCCATTTTGAAGGTGAAGAGCCAGAAAATTCTTGTTTCTTTATATTTTTTTCTGCCAAATTTTGCGAACAAAGGTTTTCAGGTGTGCTGAGATCAATGGTAACCATGCTATCCAAAAAAAGTTTGTGTGGGCCTCGATACCGGTGTTTTTAAGGGTTTCGCTATAATTGTGAAGCGCACTGTATTCCTGGTCCTAATAAAGGGGTTGTGAGGGCCGCCGCCCTCCAATTTTTGGTGATAAGTACAGTTGACCGCAATGTTAAAAGGACATGGTGCTGTTGCGGACTCGCACTAAATTACGGTAGAATCTGGCACTTTGCCAGATTTCGTCATCGACCGGCGCCAATCGTCGCCTCTTTGCTCACGAGAATATCAGCTGTGGCGCCGATCGAAGACGAAATCTGGCAAAGTTCCAGATTCTACCGTAATTTTAGTGCGAGTCCGCAACCGCACCATGTCCTTTTAACATTGCGGTCAAGAAAGAATGGAGACTCGGGGATGTTTTCAAATTCTGACATGTGTGCGAAAAATTAATTGATTTTCCTCAAGGGGTTGAACTTGATGAGGGACAGGAATATCGTTATAGAAAAAAAACCTCAGTTTTCACCCTACATTTCAAAGGAATGGAGAGTAAAAGAGCCTTGAGAATCATGTCTCGTGTCATTTTTCAAGGAAGCCGCGACGTCGCTCTGGTGACGCTATCTTGGGAGCAAAGCGGTTGTTTCCAATTCTACCAATCCTTTTTCACGAAAAAACCGCTTAAAGGCAGCAGACACGCTCAAAAATGGTATCGATTTTATGACATAAATCAAAGGTTTGGAGCTGGTTGCATTGGGAACTGACGAAAAAACGAACGGAAACTGTGCGCAAATAGAGGAATAACGATTATTTTGTTATCGGGTGAAAGTGGACGAGTTCTACGGCGCGCGGTTGAAACAGCGAACATTAGCAACAAAATGGTTGAGATAGAGAAGCCGATATACTCTTACAGCCGATACTGGAATTGTCAGCTCGTTGGAAGCATCAAAAACCAGCCACAGTGACCGAATTAGTACTATCAATCTGGACGAGTTTGTATTTTGGGGCGGAGTTGCAGAAATTTTTCGATTCGCATTGCTGAAATTTAGTAGTTTTGACTCGTTTTTGACGCTTCCAACGGCGTGAGCAATCTATTAGGAGCCATGCGACTTCAGAAACGTAGTTATCTCAACAGCTTTTTCGAGCGTGTCTGCTGCCTTTAAAGGGAAGTATAAGAAGCGTACGTCTGAACAATAGAAATCTAATGACATACGGGAAAGTTCATAGTAAAATAGTGTAGGTAACCCGCCGCGAGTCATTGATCTGAAGGAGTTATAAGCTCCGAGAGTTGGCTAGCCATCCAGCTTCCCCTAGTCTATGAATTGCTAAGCGAACAAGCCAACAGCATCGACGGCGCAGAGGGAGGGAGCGGCGGTGTTGGGCATGAGACCAGCGTTCGAATCCGCACTAAAGCTGCTATTTTGCAAACTCACGGAACATCCCTATTTTAATCAAGAAGTATATCCCAAATGTCATTTTATCCTTTCGCTGCGCGATATAGCCATCTCGACAGTGAAATAGTCTCTGGTGCAAGGGATTCAAGGACTTGCTTCCCATCAAAAATTTTCCATCGTTTTGGAGAGCTCACATGACTCGGAACTATTACATCATATATTTTGTACAATTTATCACTCTATGAAAAAAAAACGGTGGAATACATTCGAGTGGAAGTCAAAGTCAAATGGGACGCAAAATGCATAACAATTTCTAGCATCAATGGTAAGTGGGCACATCATGCATGAAACTTAAAGGCAGTGGTCGCGATCAAATATGCTTGTCGTCTCTTTCTCTCTAAACATTTTTCTGGGTCTCGAGTAGTAGGACCTAGTAGAAAAAATCGCGAAAAAACCACTGTTTTGGGCCAAATTTGAAGCCTGAACTTTCTTGTCTTTTGATGGTGGACGAGCCCACTCCACATCATCCGCATCGATGACCTCTTATATCAAGAAAATCAGTTGGCTTGAAATTGAATTTCAATCAACGAACCTCCGAATTCATGTATAAATCTAGTCAAAAACATTGAATGGAGTGCTTTCTTTCATTGCTCAATTGTTTTTCTTAGGTAAATTTGCAGTTATTGCTCGCCGCACACGTTCCGATGGCGCACTGCCAAGCAACTCTGCCGCGTCCAGCCTGATCGATTCGCGCAGATTTCGCGATTAGCGCGCGCTTGCCGAAATCAGCAGGGCCCATGATTCTCGTCCACGCCCTGAATTTAGAAACCGTTATTTTAGCTAATTCTGGACATTTTTCTTTGCTGTTTCTTTACTATCAGTTACCTCACGACCAAACAATCCCATTTTTGGGTCGAACTCGAGTGCGATATTCATCGTGAACACTGCCTTTAAAGGCACAGTCCAAGCTCAGGGACGAAAACTGAGATTTCTATACAGGTGTGAAGTAGACCCACCGTATATGACACCTGCCAAGTGCGGGCTCTCAATTCCTCTGAATAAGCGAGATATAGGAGGAAGCCATCCTGGGGCGCCCACCGCCGGAAGCCACTTTGGCACGCCCCTTTTACGATCTTTCGAGCTCAATAGTGGTGAGATGAGAGATGATTTCTGATCAATAGCCCCGTTCTTCCCTTCATTCTCAGCCTCTCTCTTTATTCTGATCGACTCGCATACATAGGTTGCAAATGACGGAAGTTACAAGCCCCGGAAAACTCGTCCACCATGTTTACGTAGCTCAATTTTTGAGGGGCCATAACTCCGTTTCCAAGGGGTCTTAAATGCTCCCAGAGACATCTTTGGAATCAGCGTGAGGCCGTTTTCAAGATAGGCGGAAAAACAGAAAACCAATTCTGAGGTTGGACTGTGCCTTTAAGCAGACTTCACAGTAGGGACAGCGAATGAACGGGATAGGCTCCTGGCAATCTATCACCTCACAGGGGCCGAGCGCTACTGGGAATACAAGATCAGTAGGAGTTTCGAAAGGACCCGGGCGGACCAGAACGTAGCCGGCCTTGAGCCACGCGCACTCTAAAAGCTTTTCGAGTGATGAAAGACACAGGATACGGTGAACCAGTGAAACCACCTAAAAATTCGAAATTTCGAGGAGCACAATAATAAGAACTGAAATCCGGGTATTACCTTCAGAATATTTTCTCGTTTCTGGATGTCGAAACGAAGGTCGCGGACGATCACGTGCGAATGAAATCGCTTGAGCAGCGCTTTCACATAGCTAACAACTCGACGTCTGCCGGCTGAACCAGGCTTGTTGCGCCAGGTGGTAGCGTCAAAATCTGCAAGTTTTCCCCGCCGGCACAACAGCCTGTATAGCGCTTTGGTCGGAAAAACCACTCCACGAGTCGAGAAGGAGAACACAATCCTGACAATTCAGTTCCTCCCGAGAAGGTGATTGTCCGTGACGCATTTGTCTCCGAAGTCATGCAGTCTTCGTCTTGCTCGGGGTTCCACTCGTTTTCTTCTTCATGTTCGTCAATGTCCATTTCTTCTGCTTCGGAAACTTCATCCAGTTCTTTTGCTGCGGAAGTCTTGAGTATACTTATGATCCTGTCTGCTAACTTCTTTTCATCCCTCGTTGAGGCGGCATCAACACCGGTAGCATTCAAGAGTGTGATTAGATGGATGACAACACGCGGATCAGTCGACATTTATGGCGAACAACAGTTTCGAAGAATGCTTACCCCGGTTAGCAGCGTGCTACGATCGATCAAAGATAAATAATGTTTACTTACCCGGTCCTTTCGAGATTTCACTAAACTAGTACTTGTGAGTACTTGCAACTAGTGTTAACGAGTACTGTTACTTTTTGGTACTAGTATCTAGTTCAAAATATGTGATGTAATAGCTCCGAATCATGTAAGATCTCCAAAATAAAGAAAAATCCTTGATGGGAAGCAAATCATTGAATCCCTTGCAACCGAGTCTATTCCCCTGTCGATATTGGAAAGTTCCGTGGGTTCGCAAAAAAGAAGCTTTAGTGCGGATTCGAACTCTGGTCTCATGCCCACCACTGCCCCTCCCCCCTCTGCGCCCTCGATGCTGTTGGCTTAGCCGCTTAGCAAATCATAGACTAGGAGGAGATCGATGGCCGGCAAACTTTCAGAGCTTATGACTCCTTTAGATCAACGACTCGCGGCGAGTTACCTACACTATTTTACTATGTAAGGCGTTAACTTTCCCGAATGAGATAAGACTTCTACCGTTCAGACATGCGCTTCTTATACTTCCACTGTTAGTTACTACTACTGAAGTTAAAAACGCTGCGGTGTGAGCTCCAGAAAAATCTCATGGCGAATACAGGCCATAAAACGGCGAATTTCACTTGATTTCTACGCGTGCGGGAGCTAAGCGGAGGTTAGAGGCAGTGAGAGAGCGTAGGGCAGACGGAAGCCGAGGCGTCGCGCGCGCCGCTCGCGCCTCGAATGATGTGATTTACAACGTTTTATAGAGGGTACGTTGCTGCACAGACGCTTGCAGGTTCTGAGAATGGACGAGTTCCGCAGCAAAAGGCGATTATTCGGACGAGCTATGACCGACCCCGAGGTACATATCCTCTGTTTCCGAGTGTGATTTATTTCCGTTCGTCGCGTGCGTCTGCGTGCGTACGCTTCGTCTCCTTCTCTCCACAATTTCTCGCTGTCTCTATCCTCGCTTCGCACGAGCGAATCTGGCTTGGAACCAGAGGATATTAAATGCTGGCAGGTTGCCGACAATACATCTCTATGGATTTTCATACTCTTTTCTCCTTTTTCCGTGGGTTTGCGTCTTGAATAATTACGAAAACTGAATCTTTGATAAGGATGAACTGAATCTTGCTTCCCTGCTATCCTCACCAACATCACTACCTCCTTTTTTTTCGTCAGTTTTGGGAGTCAAGCCTTACCCATCTAAACTATGAGACATTTTTTTAAACCATGAACAGTGGAAAATTGAATATTTACCCTCTCATCATCATCTGCATCAGATTCTGCGGCGGGTTGCGAAGATCGATGAATTCCGTCAGACCTCCAGTCATATCCTCGAGCGCTTCCGATGTAGTACCTCCTTTGAGTGCTTCGTAACTGCCGTACAGCCTACAATGCAAGAGAGATTGCGGATTTGTGTCGTCCACAGTTTTCTATCTTGTTATTTTGCTAAATGCGTGAGAAATAATCCAGAAACGAAAAGTATAACGAAGAATTTCTGGGTTTCTTTCTAACCGTTCAATCCACTTACTTAGCGAACGCCTTCTCCAGAAGAGCGCTCCAGAATTCGTTGTGACTTTTCGAATGCATGAACATCAGCTGGCCGTTGGATGTTGGCAGCCGATCATCGATGACCACGTCGACCCATTTCCCATATTGCCAAAGTTGGAAATGGAAAATGCCTGAATTCATACAGTCCACGGAAAGGGAAAAAGGCTGTCGTGCGGTTGCGTATTTTTTCACTAGCTAGGGAATGACCAGAACTGGTTTCCAGAACTACACATATAGCCGTTTTTTTCTGATCGACTACCTTCCGGGCACATGTGAAAACACTATTTTAGCTGCCGGAGTAGTGGTAGAAGAAGCTTTTTTTATGAAAAAAGCCCATGCAGACATTTCCCAAAGAAGGTAATTTGGAGCGCTGAGCACGAATATGAAGCCCGTTCTCAGTATCTTGGACGATCACGGCAGTTTAAAGGCACTGTTCGCGATAAAAATCGCTTTTCTGTTTTTTTGCCTATCTTGAAACCGGTCCCATTCTGATTCCAATGATGCTGCTGGAATCATACAAGACCTTTTGGGAATGGAGTTATGGTCCCTCAAAAATTGAGCTAGGGAAAATGGTGGACGAGTTGTCCGAGGCTTGTAACTTTGGTCTTCTGCAGCCAATGTATGCGACCTGACCTGAGTAAAGAAAGAAGTTGAGAATGAAGGGAAGAACGGAGCTTTCGATCGGAAACCATCGCTCAACTCACGATTTCGAGTGTTCCTTTGTTCACGTCGAGGGGCGGAAAGAGGCGGGACTTGCCCACAGAGGCGGGGTTTGCCCACTTTTCTAAGCCGTTTTGCGGCTCCTAGGTAGCTTTTCGTCCCGTTTTTTCGACGCTGTTCTGTGTCTGAGAGCCACGAGAAGCGTTTTTCATGGAAAAATCGAGGATGAAGTTTATCGCGAACAGGGCCTTTAAGACAAACAAATGTTATTTTACCAACAGATCTCGTACTAACTTTCCAGCTTATCACGTTTTCTTTCGACTCGGGCAGCTAAAATAGTGTTCTCACGGATACCCGGAAGGTACTCAATCAGAAAAACATGGCTACATGGGTAGTTCTAGCAACAACGTCCGGTCCTTACCTTATAAGTATACTGAAGCCATGGGTGGCTCGGTTCCAAGTTTGAAACTAATCAATAAAGGAACAGCTAAAACTTTTTCTGGGTTGCTGTTTTTTCCGTTTCTTTTTTTCGGGTCATTTCTGCATCTACACGTGGTTGAGACTTTAGGTGTATTTCTGTAGTATCTGTGGTGGAGGGACTTACCGCTTTAGACCCTAGTTATACATCGGCCTTTCGCTGCCGCTGGCTTCCGTGGCATGTTTGCTATTGACCGATTTCGAAATTTCAACAATTTCAGACGTCCCGCAAAAACCAGCGGCAGCGAAACGCCTATGTATAACTAGGACCCTAACGTTGTGGTGCTTTTTTTCGACGGAAACCATGGAAATTTCGAAAATTTGCCGTCAAATATGGCGGTCTATTCGCACAGACGCACATCCACTATACTTGGTATCCGAATCACTCCTTTTCGGATATCCGACCGGATATCCGAGATTCGGATAATCCGATATCCAAAAATTGAAAAACGCATTATCTGAATCGAACCATTATCCGAAAGGTACATAATTCGGATAAAATTTGGATAAAAATCGGATAAAATCGGATAGTTTTCGGATAAAATCGGCTAATTTTTAGATAAAATCGGATAAAATTGTACTTGGCCATTATGATATAGTAATTGAAGATTTGTTTTCATATTTTTATTAGTATGCATATATGAAGCTTGAAGTTTGTATGTCAACATGCTGCAACAACAATGAAGTACTACTGTTTGTTCAATTATGGATGTTTTCAGGGGCTTGCCTTGAGTACCAGGTTGTTCGATACGGTTTGTCGTTCGATAAGAGAGGGCGTTGCTACTAGTCCAAATGTTTTTTTGTTTTTTTGGTACACTCTTTATATGAACGTATTCGAAGTTTCATTTCAAACTGTCGATTCATTCTTTGTTTACAAGAAATTTAGTGTCGCCGTGTCACAGCAAAGGAAGAAAATTGAATAACGTGCAGTGATAAAATTCTTATTTTTGGAAGGTGTAGCACCAAAAGAAACTCACGAATGAATGTTAAAAGTGTATAATGATTGTTCATCTACAATTAGAACAGTATAAAGATGGGTTGCTGAATTTAAACGTGGTCGTGCAAGCCTTGAAGACGATCCACGTGAAGGAAGTCCAAAAAGCGCATCAACACCAGAAATCATAGCCAAAATACAGGATATGGTTTTGGAAGATCGTCGATTGACTGAGAGAGATTTGGTAGAGGCTCTACACATCTCATTAGGCAGTGTGAGCCATATTTTAAGTGAAATGTTGGGTTTTAGAAAGCTGTGTGCCGCATTCGCTAACAATGGAACGAAAACACATTCGAATGTGACTTTCTCAGCAACATTTGGAGCATTTTAAAAAGGATGAAGTGGATTTCGTGCGTCTATTCATCACTATGGATGAGACTTGGATCTGGCACCATGATCCTGAATCAAAACAAGAGGCTAAAGAGTGGTGTGAACCTGGTTGTTCGGCTTCGAAACGAGTTCGTGTCCGGATATCGGCCAAGAAGGTTATGGCATCAGTTTTTTGGGATGCGAAAGGAATTTCGTTCGTGGATTACTTGCAAACTGGTAAAACAATTATTTCTGAATATTACTGCAACCTTTTGAACCAGTTGAAGGAAAAAAACTCGTGAAAAAAGACCCGGTTTGCAGAAGAAAAAACTCCTTTTTCATCAGGAAAATGCACCGTGTCACAAGAGCATTTTGTCAATGGCTAAGATCCATTAATTAAAGTTCGAATTGTTGGAGCATCCACCGTATTCACCAGATTTGGCCCCCAGCGACTTCCATTTGTTTCCAGAACTCAGAAAATTTATGCGTGGCAAGCGTTTTTCATCAAATGAAGAGGTCATAACGGCTTTTGAAGCGTATTTTGCAGACCTTCCGGATTCTCACTTCAGGGATGGTATCCACAGATTGGAGGATCGTTGGAGCAAGTGTATTAATGTTCAGGGAGATTATACTGAATAATAAAGTGTATTTTGAACCATAAAATTGTGCTTTTTTTATCGAACGACAAAACTTATTGAACAACCTGGTACTTGGTTTATTTTTCACCGTTTTGCCTCAACTTTGTACCGAAACTATCCGAACGGATATCCGTATCCGAATCATTAAAAAACACATTATCTGAATCGAACCAATATCCGGGAAATTTAAAATCGGCATTATCCGAATTGATCCACTATCCAAAAAATTATCTTCGGATAAAAAGTTTAAAGGCAGTGTGCACGATGAAAAATGTGTTTCAAACTCCATTAGGAACGGGTAGTGGAGGGGCACACTGTAACGTTAAAGGCAGTGTTCACGATAAAACTCGTTTTTCTGTTTTTCCGCCTATCTTGAAAACGGTCCTATGCTGACTTCAATGATGCCCCTGGAATCGTACAAGACCCCCTAGAAACGGAGTTATGACCCCTCGAAATTCAGAAAGGGAAGCATTGTGGACGAGTTGTCCGAGGCTTGTAACTCATGTTTTTTGCAGCCGATGTGTGCGAGCCGACCTGAGTGAAGAGAGAAGTTGAGAATGAAGGGAAGAACGGGGCTTTTGATCGGAAACCATCGCTCATCTCACCACGAATTCAGTGAAACCGTTATAGGACGTGGGCTGAGTGGCCCAATGGGTTGACTGGCCCACGAGATTTTCACCCACTTAACGGCCGTTTTTCGTCGCACTTCCGTTCTTAATCTTCTTAGAGGGACCCAAAGTTTACGTTTGAGCAAAAAAAAACGTGCAACTTTCTCTTCGTGGACACTGCCTTTAACGTCGAAAGAACGCATGAGAACGAGCCAGGAAGAGCCATAAAAGAGCCCGAAGTTGCCACTTTGAGCTTTCTCTAAATCGCAGAAAAAAAGCAGCGGGAATGTTGACAACGGCAGGTTTTCCCTCACTCACAGAATGAAAATACAACTGGAGTCTTTATTACGAATTAGAAATAAACGCAGAAATAATACGCTCTGACTCTATGGCCACCTCGAAATAGCTATACGATGTGATTATGAACAACGTACTCTGTAATAATTTATTCACTTTCCCAAACCGGACGATTATCTCGTATCTCTGTTTTCGCTTGTTTTTTATGAGTCAGACCTCCCCTGAGGGATAAAATGTGGCAAAAGTAACCTGGGTTACTAGCTTGCGAAACGGCTGATAGGAGGCGGCGAGTTCGGCAAAGGTCATTCCTTCCGCGACAAAATCTTCGATGTCGACACAAAGCACTAGATGTGCACAAAGAAACCAATAAATCTTCAACCAGGCTACAAAATATCCAAGAAAAACCCATTTCAAATCCAGATTTCGCAAAAGTCTAACCCATCAATTGTGCAAGTAAAAGTTGATCACAACAGCAACATATTAAATTGCGACGAATCTCCAAACCATCTCAAGAAAATTATTTCATTTCTTCCATTTATTATCGCATGGGAACATCACAAACCATCGAAAAAGAGTCGAAATCTTCGAGGTCCTGCCTACTCATCATGATATTATTCTTCATTAATGATGTGATTTTCTTCTTTATAATACACTTACTCTATACCTACATACTGAAAACATTCACGGACTGTTTCAGAAAAGGACAAAAAATTCGAGCACAGAATGCTTCAATGCTGCTTCTCATCTGAAAACGGCAAAACAGAACTTTCATCAAGCTCAATTCGCATGAGTTTTGCAGGCAGGCATCTTCGCCCCAGAATCCCGGAAACAAACGCACTTAAAGGCAGCAGACACGCTCAAAAATGGTATCGATTTTATGACCTAAATCAAAGGTTTAGACTTGGTTGTATTGAGAATTGACGAAAAAACGGACGGAAACTGTGTGCAAATAGAGGAATAACGGTTATTTTGTTATCAGGTGAAAGTGGGCGAGTTTTACGGTGCGCGGTTGAAACAGCGAATATTAGCAACAACACGATTGAGATAGAGAAGCCCATATACTCTTACAGCGGGTACTGGAATGTTCAGCTCGTTGGAAGCATCAAAAACCAGCGAAAGGGACCGTATTAGTACTATCAATCTGGACGAGTTTGTTTTTTGGGGCGGGGTTGCAGAAGCTCAGGGGCGGGGTTGCAGAAATTTTCCGATTTGCATTGCTGAAATGTAGTAGTTTTGACTCGTTTTTGACGCCTCCAACGGCGTGGGCAGTCTACTAGGAGCCATGCGACTCCAGGAACGTAGTTATCTCAACAACTTTTTCGAGCGTGTCTGCTGCCTTTAAACCGCAGAAGTCAATTTGGACCGAAGTGCAGGTGCACAGCTCTTCAATGATGTAAAACTTTCTGCTGAACTTTCTTCTGAGCAGGTGGTGGCGTAAATGGCAATCGTGGAGCTGCAGAGTACTAGGAAACTACTCTTTTGCCAAGAGGATTCTCAATGGTGGTCATTTACGACGAGCGCTAAGTAAATGTGTCTTTTGGAAAAATTTCTTTCAACAGTTCTTAGAAGGAAATATCAAAAAGTTATTGCAACTGCTGTGCTCGGACTCCTTGGAGTTGATCTTTGAAAGTGAAGCTATAAAGCTTCTGATTTTTGAACTGAGTTAGTTTTTTTTTAATTTGAAAGTGGTTCTTACAGCCCAACCCGATTTCTACACAAAGGTAGTTCGGAATCTTTTTTTCGCTGTATACTTAAACTTTCGATCCTATACTTCTATCTATACTTACACTTAATACTTGTAACCAAAGCGATTTAATTCCTGCGACAAGCAATGATCGAAGTCCTTCATTTAGCAAGTAAATTGGTGAACCTGCGTAATTGTCAGTAAAAGACTGATCTGGAGGCACCACTCGGTAGAACAACTCATCCTTCAGAGTGAGACTGGCAGCAGCGGCTAGCAGCCAGCAATCGCCAAGTTCTCCCTGAAAACAAAAACGTAGGATACGCAAAGATCAATCATTTCTCTAGTCACTAAGGAGACTGTATTCTCAGATTCATACTTGGACAACATCGAAACGCGAGTGCCCTTCAGTGATGAGTTGAGGATCGCGAACAATTTCCTGAAGAATACATTGAAAGGAGTATTCAATACAATACGTATTGAATACAATATGTACTGCACCCCACAGACAAAACAAATAAACTATATAAATTCGTTTTGAAACTTGACTGATGAGCTATGACAAATTTCAAGAGCAGTGTTCAACAGGGATGAGCGTATTATCCATATTTTGTTATCCGGGGGTTTTCGGCCTATATTTATTTATTTACTACGTTCAGTAATACACTCCAATAAACAACTTGTTGGACATTGAGAAGAAATATATTCCGAAGAAAAAAAAAACAAAAGAAATTCAAAAAAATCTATCCGTTATCCGCACCGTTATCCGGTAAATTTTTGACCGGATAACGGATAAGAATCTATTATAATCGTTTGAAGAGCACGCAGATTCTCAACAAAACCTGACGGTCCAATTGTTGAAAAGCTAAATCTGTGCCAGGCCAGGAAATTTTCTGGATTGATTTTGTTCTTTCTTCGGTACCTTATCTGAATCTTCTCCCTGCCAGTATTTCCACCCCAAAATTCTAAGATAAGCCCGAAATACTGCTTTTTAACCTCATTTAAAGGCATAGAACACCCATAAAATTATTTCTTAGTTTTTATGCTGATCATGGAGAGAGTCACATGCTGATCACAGTGGTCTCCCTAAAATCGTCTAAGACCCCCTACGAACAGAGTTATGGCTCCTTGAAGATGCCCATATTTTAAGGGTAGAAAATTGGTAGACGAGTTGTCTCGAGAGTGTATTTCCCTTCGTTCGCAATCGCTGCGCGAGAGCGAGCCAGGATAAAGAGACGGATAGGCAATAGACTGAAGAACGACGACTTGTTGGGAATTTATCCATCCATCTAGCCGCTATCGAGTTCGGAAATCTAGTAGGGGGTGTGGCCCGTGGTGGTGAGCGTGGTGGTCGCTTATATGTCGCTTATTTGAAGGAATTGAGATCTCGCACTTGGCACAAGTTATACAGGAGGGGTCTACTACTTAATCAAATGAAAACCACGAAATTCATGTCTGAGGGTGCACTAGACCTGTAAGCGCAAGAATCATAGCTTTGAAGGTGTCCTGATCGTAATGGACCCGGAGCGTTTATTTCTAATGCAATAAAAGTTTTGTCGATGATTCGCTTAAAGACAGCATACACGCTCACAAACATGGTATAGATAACAGCATATATAGGACCGCACGGCTCCTACCATGTCGTAAACGACGTTTGAAGAGCCAAAAACCATCCAAGATGACGATATTTGATCAGTCTTGCCTTCCACGCCTGTATTTTCCCAATCATTCGAGTACGGGAATGAGAAGTGAAACTTGAGAAAACATTTGATAAGGTAGAGTGATAGCACGATCAAATGTGAGTGCACGAGAGAAACAGCTTGATTTACTTGAATATAACATGTCTGCATACCGATTAACTCTCCTCTACTTTCGAGAATGCCGCTCTACTTCGGCTGACTTTTTCAAATGGAGGATTTCATCGGTGAACAAACATGATATTTCCAGGTGAATCAAGCTGTTTCTCTCGTGCACTCCCATTTGATAGTGCTATCACTCTAAATTATCACATGTTTTCTCAAGTTTCATTTCTCATTCTCGTACTCGAATGGGTGGGAAAATACAGGCATGGAAGGCAAGATTGCTCAAACATTGCCAAATGTATATCATCCTGGATGGTTTTTGACGCTTTAAACGTCTTTGACGACATGGGGGGGGGGGGCTTGCGAGCATTTTTTTCTGTTATCTCGAGCACGTTTGTGAGCGTGTATGCTGCGTTTAAAACTGCAGAAATTCTAGTGAAAGATATTTGCAAAAGATTGAATTCTGACAATCTTGAAGAAGTGTAATCGAACCTGTGCTTCCATCTCCCTCCCACCATACCCTTCGCCAAGAGGGTTCGACAAGTCGATACTACAAAGCGCTTCAAAACTATACCACGTACAGTAGTGGACAAAAATCTATTGGCATCATCTTTTTTTAATATCTTTGCTCCCCGTGACCTTAAAGGCAGTGTTCACGATAAATTTTACTTCTGATATCTCCACGCCTTACCGAAGGTCTGGTGCCCAAGGCATGCCTAAGAAGGACACGAAAGACACGTTTTTGAGCTAAAATAGGCCCTCTCTTGTTTACGTTTATTTTTGAGTGTAGAGGAATTGACCGCTAGAAGGATGATACCTATCAGTGCAATGAAGCGATCAACTCACTTATCAGCCCTTCCTTGACTTGATCATTCCTGTAATCTGAATCTTCATTTGTTCCTTTCGAGGGGCGGATCTGGGGCACGGGGCGTGTCTGGGGCACCAAAACGCTTGTTTGCAGCCGTTATCTTGCCGCTCCTGGCTCGTTTTCTACCGTTCTTTCGACACTGGGGGCCTAGGATCCTTCTCGCCTATAATGTCACTGTGGAAAGTCAACGAGGATGATCATCGTGAACGCTGTCTTTAAGTGCGAATTAGTGATAAGGAACATCTTCCACTGATGTGGAGTTGACAACGATAATTATGAGGAGTCAGCCCTATGTTGATTTAAGATCTTAAACGCTGTAAACAAAACTTACCACGCCTGTGGGAAGCGAACCAGGCCAACAAAACTGGAGCGAGAGCAGCGCGACATTGCTCTGCGCCATTGCGCTAGCTATTCAGAGCGAGACCAGGCACATGAGGTAAGGTCCGTCCGAATGAGAATGGCGGTCCATGCGGCCGGCGTGCTTGGCAGGAGGCCGTCGCGTTCGCCGCTCTCGGACGAGCATGCGAAAATTCCCCACCGCCATCGACTACGAACGGGGCCGGCACCGGCTGGCAGCAAGCACTGCTCCGATCAATCAGCTGTGCAGACAGTGAGAGAGGGGACGGCCGTCGTTGAAATCCAACACTCGTCCGAGGGCGGCACATGCGACGGCCGCCTCCCAAGCACGACGGCCGCGTGGGCCGCCATTCTCATTCGGGCACACTTTAGTGGTGCAACGCGTTGAGGAAAGCAAAATGCAGCTATCAGACTCACTGGTGCCTCACATAATGTACTTAGAAGCATAGTACACTCTCAGACATGGACTTTTTCGACTTTCATTTTATTGTGTACTAGCGAGACCTAGCGAAGTTTTCGCTCAAGGAAATTTTGACGTGCGCCAACTTCCTGACGCAGATTAGCATGTCAACTGACTACCGTCTACCCAAAAGTTGCTGCCCGTATGGACTCTCCTAAACAGAGCAGACTGCCGGACATTTATAACTGGGCGTGGGGGTATGAAAATATCCGATCAAACCGCAAAACATAAGAAGCCAGCGGTAGATCGGTTGTTACCTGCACCAAATTTACGACCTCTGCCATCCCTCCTTCCTTTATGTCAAAACCCTCTGCCCTTCCCTCCGATTTGCAAATTCCCAAGCGATTATTCTCGCTTTACCATTTCTGTCACGATAAGGAAAAATGCACTCGCATTTTAGGTGCTGTTTCCCTGGTTGGCCAACACCATGCCCTTGTTCTCAATAAATGAAATATGCACGTGGGTGTTGATGTTTTATGAAGCAGATCTTGATAAGCTCGGACTTTCAACATACATAAATCTGGTTTAGGGAAGTTAGTAAATCGAAATGACTGAGCGGTTGTAATGAGCGACGAACAGGGGTGTGGAAGTGAAGCTGTTGCTTGTTTCCCCAGATTGGCAAAGAAAAGTCAGCGGAGTTCTGCGCCTCCCTCAGAACGCGCCGCACGCTTCTCGAGATACGTGCTTTCAAATTTTTCTTTGCTACAAAAGGGTTAAATTTTGGCATGGAAAATTTGTTGAAATCTCTTTTCTATAAAGTTCTACACTCTTGGTGACGTTGCGCACACTATCATTGCTGTCTTGCACTCAGTCTATGACGTCCTGCACACTCCCACTTGGATCCTGCACACATTTTATGACGTCTCGCACACTCCCACTTGGGTCCTGCACACATTCTATGACGTCCTGCACACTCCCGTTTGGGTCCTGCACACTTTCTATGACGTCCTGCACACTCCCACTTGGATCCTGCACACTCCCACTTGAGTCCTGCACACATTCTATGACGTCCTGCACACTGCCATTTGGGTCTTTCTGTGACGTCCTGCACACCCCCCCCCACTTGGGTCCTGCACACTTTCTACGACTTCCTGCATACTCCCGTTTGGGTCCTGCACACTTTCTATGACGTCCGGCACACTCCCACTGGGGTCCTGCACACTTTCTATGACGTCCGGCACACTCCCACTGGGGTGCTGCACACATTCTATGACGTCCTGCACACTGCCATTTGGGTCTTTCTGTGACGTCCTGCACACCCCCCCCCACTTGGGTCCTGCACACTTTCACCGACTTCCTGCATACTCCCGTTTGGGTCCTGCACACTTTCTATGACGTCATGCACACTCCCATTTGGGTCTTGCCCACTTTGTATGACGTCCTGCACACTCCACTTCCGGTCCTGCACATATTCTATGACGTCGCGCACACTCCCATTTGGGTCCTGCACAGTTTCTATGACGTCCTGCATACTCCCGTTCGGGTCCTGCGCACTTTCTATGACGTCCTGCACACTCCCGTTCGGGTCCTGCGCACTTTCTATGACGTCCTGCACACTCCCACTGGGGTGCTGCACACATTCTCTGACGTCCTGCACACTGCCATTTGGGTCTTTCTGTGACGTCCTGCACACCCCCCCCCACTTGGGCCTGCACACTTTCTACGACTTCCTGCATACTCCCATTTGGGTCTTGCCCACTTTGTATGACGTCCTGCACACTCCACTTCGGGTCCTGCACATATTCTATGACGTCGCGCACACTCCCATTTGGGTCCTGCACAGTTTCTATGACGTCCTGCATACTCCAACTTGGGTCCTGCACACTTTCTATGACATCCTGCACACTTCTATTCGGGTACTGCACACTCCCACTTGGATCCTGCACACTTTCTATGACGTCCTGCACACTCCCACTTGGGTCCTGCACACATTCTATGACGTCGTGCACACTCCCATCTGGGTCCTGCACAGTTTCTACGACGTCCTGCACACCCCCGCTTGGGTCCTGTCCACATTCTATGACGTCCTGCACACTCCCGTTCGGGTTCTGCACACTTTCTATGACGTCCTGCACACTCCCGTTCGGGTCCTGCGCACTTTCTATGACGTCCTGCACACTCCCACTGGGGTGCTGCACACATTCTATGACGTCCTGCACACTGCCATTTGGGTCTTTCTGTGACGTCCTGCACACCCCCCCCCCACTTGGGTCCTGCACACTTTCTACGACTTCCTGCATACTCCCGCTTGGGTCCTGCACACTTTCTATGACGTCCTGCACACTCCCATTTGGGTCTTGCCCACTTTGTATGACGTCCTGCACACTCCACTTCGGGTCCTGCACATATTCTATGACGTCGCGCACACTCCCATTTGGGTCCTGCACAGTTTCTATGACGTCCTGCATACTCCAATTTGGGTCCTGCACACTTTCTATAACATCCTGCACACTTCCATTCGGGTACTGCACACTCCCACTTGGGTCCTGCACACTTTCTATGACGTCCTGAACACTCGCACTTGGGTCCTGCACATTATTCTATGACGTCGTGCACACTCCCATCTGGGTCCTGCACAGTTTCTACGACGTCCTGCACACCCCGCTTGGGTCCTGTCCACATTCTATGACGTCCTGCACCCTCCCGTTCGGGTCCTGCGCACTTTCTATGACGTCCTGCACACTCCCACTGGGGTGCTGCACACTTTCTATGACGTCCCGCACATCCCCGTTCGGGTCCTGCGCGCTTTCTAAGACGCCCTGCACACTCCCACTGGTGTCCTGCACACTTTCTATGACGTCCTGCACATCCCCGCTCGGGTCCTGCGCACTTTCTATGACGTCCTGCACACCCCACTGGGGTCCTGCACACTTTCTATGACGTCCTGCACACTCTACAAACCTAACGACTCTGTATGGCGTCCCATCCACTGCTACTGGAAACCTATCGCTTTGATTAGAGCCCAGCCCTTCTAGCGCCAGACGACTCGCAGAAGTTATCACGACCCACGGCCAAAAGTGCGCCCCACGGACAAGCATTTGCTGCCCTGAGGCACGTAAGAGGTGACTCGGGCTGATTTTTGGTAATCGATATATGTCCTACTCCACCTAAATGTTGGTACCATTTCATACAAGTTTTGATCGGCCATTCCTTGGATCCATGGGACACACATACATACATACATACATACATACATACATACATACACACACACACACACACACACACACACACACACACACACACACACACACACACACACACACACACACACACACACACATCGGGACATAACTGTCTTAAGTATAAGGATGTAGAAGAATTCTCTTCTACAACTCTTGTAGATCTCAATTCCCTGTAATAGGCGAGATATGAGCAGCCACCACAGGCCACCCCTTTTCTTAGCCTTCAAGCTCAATAGCGGCTAGAAATATAGATGGATTTTATCAACGACTTTGGTTTCCATTCCTTTGCCAGCTTGTCTCTTTATTCTGATTCGCTCAGAAAATAGGGGAGAAACTAGTTCGGGAGGAGGGGAAATATGATTAGCGAATGACTCTCTTAAAGCTTAGCATGAATTTTTCGGGTGTCTCACACCTTTAAAGGCAGTGTTCACGATAAGAATCGGTTTTCTGCTTTTTCACCTATCTTGAAGACGGTCCCATGCTGATTCCAATGGTGTTTTTGGAATCGTACAAGACCTTCTGGGAACTTAGTTATGGTCCCTCAAAGATTGAGGTAAGGAAACATGGTGGACGAGTTGTCCGAGGATTGTAACTTCCGTCTTTTGCAGCCGATGTATGCGAGCTGACCTGAGTAAAGAGTGAAGTTGAGAATAAAGGGAAGAACGGGGCTATTATTCGGAAACCATCGCTCATCTCACAATCTCGAGCATTCATTTTTTCGCGTCGGTGGGCGTGGAAAGTGCATCTGGGTGTGACGAGCTGACGAGTGTCCAACTTTGGGGCCGTAGGGGACCGTTGCAAGCTCAATTTTCTTAGTTTTTTCAACGTTAGGGTTGCGCTAGGCCCCGCAGCTGCCGATCTCCACCAAAAAATCAGACATGGTTTTTATCGTGGACACTGCCTTTCAGGCAGCTTTCGCGACAATTTTCAGTTTTTCTCCATACTATGTGTAGTTGACTTTTGTCTCGCTTTCCGGTTGTCGGTACGAAAATCTCTTTCCGGTTGTCGGTACATTCTTTGAGTATGATGATTTTTTGCCAGGGTTTCCTTCTAGTGATATTTGATGGCAATTGCTAGATTCTGCTAGGTTATCACAATTCCGATTTTTTGGTGGTCTTCCATACTTTTCGCCTTGAAAGTCTTGTAAGGTTAACAGTTTGCTGTTATTTTTTGAGATTCCTCCTGATTTTTTTATCTCAGTCCTAGAACTTCAGTTTTGATCGCGAAGACACTATATTTTGGTGTTTTTCCTACCGTGTGTTGAGTACAGTTTATTATTTATTTGAGATTTTTTTTTGTGAACTCGTTGGGTAGAAAGGGAGGATATCTCTTGTATTGCATGAATGATGAATTGTTGCTGGAATAAGTAGATTATTAATATGGAATTCAGCAAATCATATGCGGGAAATGGTGAAAATTGGTATGAAGGGTAAAGACGAGCACAGTATTACGTTTTACACTTAAAAGTTATCTACGATTTCAAAATTGATCAAGGGGAGGCTTTTCCTGTGCAGATCCCGAGGTTGATGGCGTCACGAGCGTTTATTTCAGATGGGGTCACGCCGTTCACTGTGGCGTCTGAAATACTGTTCTCAATTCGGAGCCGCTAAGTTCGGTGTAAGGTTGTTGACGGCGCTACCCATGCAGGCATGACTCCGTCGACCATGGAGTTTGCGACCACGCTGTGTGAGCGACTAACCTGGTCCGGGATGCTTCCCGGCATGATCGTCAAATCGTTTCAACGGGAGTCGTACTCAGATAAAAACAGCCCACTTCCCGTCGGCCAAGTCGGGCTAGTCGACTTCGCGCGGCCCCAATTTTGTGGGCGTGGCACAGCGCCCCACTTCCCGCGGAGAGAGAGGCTTTCCCGTCTTTCCGCGGAGTGTCGGCGGGCAGTCGGCTGTTCTTGGTGGTCATCGAACACTCACTCATCGATTCCCACATTGGAATCATCATTGCACCACCCACTAGAGTGGAGCCAATGAACGATTGCTGAGCAGAGAACACTGTGTTGAGACTCTTTCCAAAACCCGCGCTGTGTGCGACGCTGGCCTCGGGCAGGTGAACCACTGTCCGTTAAAGGCATCTGCGAATAGGAAGACTGCAAAAACCCGTGAGTGTAGGAAGCTTCCCCGTGGAAGCTCACTCCTTACGTGTCAAGAGCAGTTCAAGATGAAATCCCCAAGAGCGGATTTTTCAAATTTTGTTTCAAAAGACCTTTACTTAAAGGGTGATTTTTGAATAAGCCGCAATCTGCTTAAGGACTGTCTTCTGTCAGTCAATCAGATTAGCCGTAAGGTGGTTGAAATCGTGGATATTTCCTAAATTATATGCTTATATCGCTTCGCATTCCTCTCACAGTAGAAAGTTCTTTCTAGATAATTTTCATTGATCAAAACCATAACTTCAATTAATACAGCAGCGGAGAAGTCACTACGAGAGCAAGAACTTCAAAAACCTTAAGAAATGTTTATCTTCAACAAAGTGATACACATTTACACATTTATTCTCTAAATCGTACCGGCACAGAGGATTTGAGCTGAATGTACGTAGAGTTCAGCAGACTTGAATATACGAGCATCACTGAATTAAGTCGCTCTATCTGCAGTATTGTTGTTCATCGTTCTTCGGTACAGATGCGATCGTGCTGTTAGCCGATTCCAAGCTTATTGAAGTTCTGGCTTACGGCCCGCGCCAGCCAACGGCGAGTTGGGTCGGAGTTCTGGCTTCTTCGCGGTCTTGCTCCAAGACGTCCTTGTGTTTCTGGTGTGGTGTGACCTGGAGGTGATGTTGAAGACAACCGCACAGTGTGAAGATAGGCCGAAAACTGAACAAAGTGATGAAGAATAATAATCCTTACAATGCTTTTGGGGCACAAATGACCACATTCAAGATCAGAATAGGGAAGAAATTCACACAGCTATGGGCTGCAGTATCATGGCAAATAACAGCTAATTCGCTAGAAGCAAGAGAGATAGCGATTCCTTGAATAAACATCTATTTCACAGAAAAGGAGCTAAACGCGAAGACAATCATACCGCCAGTTTCGAAAATTTAAAGCCAAAAAACCGGCGTCGAGAAAATCGTATGAGATTATGCAACTATAACAAGGAAAAATAACAACTAGAACCTGATATCCCAACTGCGGCCTAGTACGGAAAAAATTCATAACCTAGCGACATAAGAAGCATAAATCTTTCCGTAGAGCATGATACCAATGTAAAGAATGCAGGCAGGCATAGAACGCGGTGTTTAGGCTGCTATCCCAAACAGAATTCGCCATCACTTGTCCGCGACGCCTTCCGCGTTGGCGCGGTCTCCATGTAGATCACCTTACGCTTCTGAAATGGAGCGTAGGTTGAAATTTCAGACTTTTTGAGTGCTATGAGGAGTGTGCAATCTATACCTTGCGCAAAGTCAGACGCCTCTCCAACGGCCTTCATTGGCGAGCCTAAGCTGATGTATAGCTGATAGCCTCGTCGATTTGATCTTCCTGCCAGAGTATTACATAACGCTAGAAAGGAAAAATAACCTTTACAGAAAAGATACGATGAAGAAAAAATGCGCGGCAAGAGTCGCTACGCGAACAATCAGTGAGAGTAAAGAAGAAAATTGTGAACGAACGAGCAATGATAGATGAGAAATATATCTCAATGAATCAACAAAATTTTTTGGAAAAAACTATCCAATAAGTTGGAAGTGCAAGTAAAATAATCCTGATAGACTCTGTCTTTAGGCCGATTTTTTACACCGAAATACAGTGCGTTTCATAATTATAGGACACCCTAAATTTTTCAAGTATCAACTTTCACGGCAGGTTTAGAAGTCTGTCGCTGAAACCATTGCAGTCGGCATGGAAATTAACCCTACTAGACATTTTCCCAGATTTCTCGGTCAACTGTACTTTTTTAGAACCCATTTTTTTGATTTTTTGCTTGTTTCATAATTATAGGACACCTCGATATTCAAGCAGTTTTATTATTGATACAACATAAGCAACTACACATCAATAGGAAACAGGCCGTCCGCCGTTGACGATCACTTCATAGATGCGCTCCTGCATACTCCCAGAGAGATTCTGAAGGACGGCGGCATCGATTTCGCTCCATTCCTTCAAGACAGCGCGTTTCAGTTCTTCTATCGTCTCAAATTGCCGGTTGCCGGTATACACCCGACGTGCGAGAATGCCCCAGAGGTTCTCTATAGGATTCAAGTCAGGACTGCATGCTGGCCAATCCAGTACCTTCACGCCTTCGTTCTCCAGGAATGCCTTGGTGGAGTGACTCACGTGAATCCTTGCATTGTCCTGCTGGAAGCTCAAATGTTGTCTCCGTCTTCCTCTCAGAAATGGTATGAGGCGAGTCTTGAGCACTTCCTGGTACTCAGTACTGTCCATACGAGTGGTTGTGAATGCTAGGTCCAGCCTCTGGCTCGCACAGAACGCACCCCAAACCATTAGCGAACCGCCACCGAAATTCCCTCTTGAGAACTGCATGGGGTGCTTCCTTTTGTCATGCCAGTAATACTTCTGTCCATCGCATCCATCAAGATTGAACTTCTTCTCGTCCGACCCCACTACCTGGAATGAATACGGTTAGTTTTATAGTTCCTAGCGCTTCGGTTTCGATTCTGAGAAAGACACCCACCTTGCTCCAGTTAGTTCGCATGTTTTTCTTGGCGAAGTTGAGTCGAGCCACCTTGTGTTCGGGCTTGAGACGAGGCGCTTTCTTCATTATAGCTCGCTCGATGAATCCGCTACGTTGAATCATCCTCCATAAGGTCGTACGGGACACAGGAAGTTCGACTTCTGCATGAATCTGGCGGAGGCTTGCAGTACTGTTAGACGCTGCCCTGAGAATTCGCCTCTCGTGCTGTCCGGAAACTTTCCTCGGGCGTCCAGTATGCTTTTTCTTACCATATTCCAATGGATCACTTAGGTAGCTAGAGACTACATGACGAGAACGCCCCATCTGTCTCGCAATACTGCTGCAACATTGTCCGGCGGCGCTCAAGGCAGAAATAGCAGCCTGCTCCTCAACACTCAGACGGGAAGCGCGAGGCATATTCGAGAATTGATGAAAGCAATGATTGTGCTACTTATCACCCTGATTTAAAGTCAAGGTGGAACCGTAAATTTCGTTTTAGTGGTGGGTGTCCTATAATTATGAAACAAGCAAAAAATCAAAAAAATGGGTTCTAAAAAAGTACAGTTGACTGAATAATCTGGAAAAATGTCTACTAGGGTTATTTTTCACGCCAATTGCAATGGTTCCAGCCGCAGACTTCTAAACCAGCCGTGAAAGCTGATACTTGGAAAATTTAGGGTGTCCTATAATTATGAAACGCACTGTATCATTAATCTCTGTAGTGTCCTGACTTTACCTGAGATTTAAAGGCAGTGTTCACGATGAGAATCGTTTTTCTGTTTTCTCGCCTGTCTTGAAAACGGCCCCGTGCTGATTCCAATGATTTCTCTGAAATCGTACAGGATCTTCTGGAAACGGAGTTATGGTCCCTCAAAGATTGAGCTGAGGAAATATGGTGGACGAGTTGTCCGAGGCTTGTAACTTCCGTCTTTTGCAGCCGATCTATGCGAGTTGACCTGAGTAAAGAGAGAAGCTGAGAATGAAGGGAAGAACGTGGCTAATGATTGGAAATCTTCGCTCATCTCACGATCCCGAGCATTCATGGGGTGGGCGTGTGTTGCACTTTTGAGGTTTGCCTTGCGCTCGAAGTGGCAACTTCAGGCTCTTTTGAAACGGTTCCTGGCTCGTTTTCATGCGTTCTTTCGACGTCAACAATACAGTATGCCCCTCCACTATCCATTCCTACTGGAAACTGAAACACATTTTTTATCGTGAACACTGCCTTTAACAGTGAATTACCGGAAACCAATCTCACGGTTCACAAAAAATCCTGAACAGTACAGGAAATTCTAGCAGATCACGGAAGTAAACGGGCAGTATACGTTAGAGTAACGAATAATGTTGGGAGAAATTGGTCAGAAAGATGTGAAGAAGCTTTCAAATTTTTAGAAATCTGGTAGAATTTTTTCGCTGAGGGTGCGAAATTGCAACACGAAGAACTTTACGAAATCAATCAGACGATTATAAGAGCAGAAAAGCTAAGGGAAAATTGGGGGTAGGGCATCCTTATGCATCAAATAAAGTTTTTAAGCTACTGCATAGATTTCGCTCAGATGCAACTCAAATCAACGATTTAAGTTGCATATTAAGCCAGATTACTACCGCCCACGATATTTCGTAATGCCGGTATTATAAAGTACGCTACAGGACTATAGCGCTAATATTCGCCGATGAGAAAGATATTTTTCAACGTTCGCAGTCTGCGGCTTTTTGTCTCTTCTCCAACTCGTTCGACTTCTTCGTCGTTTTAGATATTCTACTGGTTAATTTGTAGGAATGGTCCTCCACTAAGAAGTAAAATTTTCTTGCATAGTGCTCGAAGATCTATCATCCGAGGTTATAAAATGGGTCCACCAGGAGCCGTTCCTGAAAGTCTGCTCGGGATCACAATACAAGCCATTCAAGAAATGGTGAAAGTTGGCGTTAGACATCTATTGAGGTCGGAGGCTTGAACAAGACATCGTGAGACAAGAGCATTACTGGATGGTATCATGACACGCACCTTACGCGACATTCCGATGTTCAATGCTAAGGATATTAGAGGGAACCTCAGGAATTTCATGGAGCACGGGCAATATCAAGGTTACATTTCTGTAGAGAATCCATTCAGAGGTTTCTCACTAGGGAACCGCGCAAGGCCTTCCCCATCATTTTGAAGATGATGAATGTTTTCTGGTCAATTCTGGCTCGCTGTTTCCGAATCTGACATAAGATTTTGCTAAGGACACCGCTGAACGAAAATATAAGCATTTCTAAAGCTTTAGGCCCCGGTCAGAGTTGGTGCTATTTGCATCTGCAACCCACCGACTCCCCCCAACACCCCCCCCCCCGCACCCCCCAACACCCCCCAACATCCACCCGGTCGACACGTATGTTTAAAATGATGGAGTTAGGTCGAGGAATTTACCCGGTGTATCCAACTAGATATGACGATGATTACGTGGCCAACAGGATTGCACCTGTTCAGAGAAATAGTGAAGGAGAGCATAGTGAAGGAACGGAGGTAGCAGTAAGGTTAGCTTTCTAGTGATACGCAATGTTTTATCATAGGCCCGCCCACCCGGTGATTTCCTCATCCGCCGTCATCCACGCATTGCATGGATATCGACCGCGTCGGATACACTGAGTGATTTTCTCAACCTCACTCCATCATTTTAAACATACGTATCGACAGGGTGGGTGTTGGGGGTGTTGGGGGATGTTGGGGGGTGCGGGGGGATACGCCGAGTGATTTTTGCATCCCATTTTCAGTGCATTCTGTGCGTATCGACCGGGCTGGAGACGTCGGCTCATCCAACTATGACCGGGGCCTTACAAAAAGGTATGGTCTACAGCAATGGAAGTAGGACCTGGTGAGGTTGCGGACTCCTCCTGACATACGGTAGTTTGTTATTGGTATCACTCATTTTTTCGAAACAACTGTGATAGATCGGTGAGTCTGTGTTTTCACCAATCTGACTACTACACCTGTGTAAGCAGTTAAAACAGGTGAAAATTTGAGACAAGGAAACAAAAACTCACCGACCAATCTCAGTTATTTTGAAAAAATGAATGATACCACTAACAAACTACAGTATGTTAGAAAGAGTCCGCAATCTCACCAGGTCCTACTTCCATTGCTGTAAACTACAGTACGTTCAGAAAGTTTAGGGACACCCCCGAAAATCAAGGTTTTCAAATTCATGTTATATTTGGCTATCAATACTGTTCATAAATGAATTCAACAAGGTGAAAAACCTCTATTTGTTCATTTCTATAAAAGCTGAGCAATTTTACAAGAATTTATTTCAAATTTCAGATTTTTCCGCCGTTCAGAAAGTATAGGGACACAACACAAAAACAAAAATTATTGAACAAAGAAAGAATTAAATATACAATCTAAAATGGAATAGAAGCACCACCATCAGCAATGATCTCAAAAATTCTCTTTGGCATAGAATTGATCAAATTGGCGATGACGTTTTCATCCAGATTGGCCCACGCTTCGAGGATAGCGACCTTCAGCTCATCTACCGTTCTGTACTGCTTATTGTTGGCATAAACCTGGCGCACAAGTATGCCCCAGATATTCTCTATCGGGTTACAATCTGGACTACACGTGGGTCATTCCAACAAACGGATTCGATGACGTAGAAACCAGGTTTTTGTAGACCTGGACACATGTACCGCCGCGATGTCTTGCTGGAAAGTGAAACGCTGACGTCGCGTTCCGGACAAAAATGGCAGTAGATGTGTGCGAAGAGTTTCTTGATATTCCTCCGAGTTCATGCGACAAGAAGTGAAGGCCAATTCCAAAACATCTTTGCTACTGAATGCTCCCCAGCACATCAGCGAGCCACCGCCGAAATTCCTTCTGCTGAAAATCAATGGATCCTTGCGCAGATCTCGCCAGTAACATCGAGCACCATCCGGTCCGTCAAGATCAAATTTCTTCTCGTGGGAAAAGATAACCTAAAAAATTTTTGCGTCATTTCTCGATTTTTCCGGATTTTATGAGACTGCCTTACCTTTTCCCAATCAGTTGCCATGTTCCTCTTTGCAAATTCAAGTCGAGCCTCTTTAGGGTTTGCAGATAACGACGAAGCCTTGTTCATCACTTGTCGGACAATGTTTTTATCGCCATTTATGGTGTTCCAGACTGTCGTTTTCGAAACACTGGGCGATAATTCAGACTTAATCTGGTCCAGCGACAGTGTGCTGTTGGAGCAGAGCCGAATAATTCTCCGCTAATCTTGATTGCTGATCTTCTTCGGCCGTCCAGTACGTTTTGCAGTACCGTAGGAATCTGGATCTCGCAGGAACTGGTTGACACAGTTGACAGATCTTCCGAGCTGGGTAGCAATTCGACGTTGGCTCAACCCGGCAACGCTGAGCGCACGAATTTGAGCTTGTTCAGCAGCAGTTAGAGCAGTACCACGAGCCATTTTAGGAAAAAAGATATCACATGTACTCATCTTGAGTTTATGTAGCGAACTTGCAACGGGAAATTTTGTTTGGATTAAAAAATCTGAATTTCCGAAGGGTGTCCCTATACTTTCTGAACGGCGAAAAATTCTAAAAGTTAAGATAAAATCTTACAAAATTTCACAATTGTTATATAAATAATCTAAAATAGGTTTTCCATGATGCTGAATTCATTGATGAACAGTATTGATCACCAAACACAAAGTTTTATTGGAAATCTCGATTTTCGGGGGTGTCCCTATACTTTCTGAACGCACTGTATAAGGGTATCAGCCAATTTTTAGGGTGTTCAATTTTTTTTTGATTTGGCTAAAAACTTTCAACTATGGGTTATTCAAGTCGCTGAACGCGAATCTAGGGTCTGTTTGTCGCTAGGCTTAGGGTCACTGTAGGTTACGGTAGGCATAATTCTTTTAACTGGCGTTACTTACAATACCGCTGCTATCCAAGGGGAAAAATGGGCAAAGTGGGCAACTAAAGCGTCTTTCGACAACAACTCGCCTCAAAGTGCTCCGTTTTCAATTTCGAGAACGCCGAAATGTACAGCATGTCGTGATCTAGTCAATCGTGGGAAAATATTTCGCGAAATTTGGAAGCAACATTATTTTTCGAAGCGAAATACATTTTAATGTGGACGATGCTAGAGATCGCGTACGGCTGTTTTGATCGAATGACCTCGTTATCTTGTGATAATATTATCAAATTCATAACTAACTCCATCTCAAAAGAGCGTTTTCATAAGTGAATTTCTGAAAGTTTAGGTGCCCGGGAAAAGTAAAGATTTGGCATGGCCATTTTTTCGAAAACTTAGAAATATACTCCGTTAAAAAGGGAAGGTAAAAAAAAAACTGAATGTTGGGCTCCGCAGAAAAGGTCAAGGATTTGGCATTGCTCTAAAATGTAGTGAAATTGTTCTATTAGATTTCTGAAAGTTAGGCTCCGCAGAAAAGGTCAAAGATTTGGCATTGCTCTAAAATGTTGTGAAATTGTTCCATTGGATTTGGCTATCAAACTGATTTCCTAAATGTAGTGACATTATTGAATCGATTTCTGAAAGTTAGGCTCCGCAGAAAAGGTCAAAGATTTGGCATTGCTCTAAAATGTTGTGAAATTGTTCCATTGGATTTGGCTATCAAACTGATTTCCTAAATGTAGTGACATTATTGAATCGATTTCTGAAAGTTAGGCTCCGCAGAAAAGGTCAAAGATTTGGCATTGCTCTAAAATGTTGTGAAATTGTTCCATTGGATTTGGCTATCAAACTGATTTCCTAAATGTAGTGACATTATTGAATCGATTTGGCTGTTGTTGGTATATGCAGATAACATAATCATTAAATGTAGTGAAATTGTTGCAAATGGATTTGGCAGGAGCTCTGAATTATCACAGTCAAATCACGCGTCAGAAGGTCCTCTGGCGAGCAAATAAACACAAAAAGAAAAAGCTCTTTCTCAATTAACAATGCTGAACGAAACGTGGCCTTATGGGCTAGAAATAAGGTTTTCGAATGTTATTCTGCCTTTTCAGTGTAGCTCCCACTAAGGTACCAGACCTTCCCTCACCGATTAGATAAAAATCATGAAAACGAATTCTAACACAATTTATTAGCTACTCACGCTATGTCTTCGTGTCATCAACGCTTTCACGGTTCACATTGTATGGAAACGTTTTTGTTGCTAGACTTATGCTTGTTCTCATTCGATTCAATATGCGCTTCAAGAAAAACCCTTTCTGACGCGTGATTTGACTGTGATAATTCAGAGCTCCTACCAAATCCGTTTGCAACAATTTCACTACATTTAATGATGATGTTATCTGCATATACCAACAACAGCCGAATCGATACAATAATGTCACTACATTTAGGAAATCAGTTTGATAGCCAAATCCAATGGAACAATTTCACAACATCTTAGAGCAATGCCAAATCTTTGACCTTTTCTGCGGAGCCTAACTTTCAGAAATTTCACAACTTTTTCCAAGGGTTTCCCTTCTACAGTATCGTCAAGCTCTAAAAGTCAAGTAGTTTTTTTTCGAAAACATAGTGGTAGAAATTAAGAAACAACCGCTCTGCTGCTAAGACTGCAGGATAATAGTTGCAACGCGACTTCCTACAAAGAAGATACAAGGCATACACTTTTTGAATTTAAAAGTCGAAAAAAGGGAATGAGTTTTAAAAAGACCCAGTTGTACAGGTTCTAGGCACTATTCTAGACGGGGGGGGGGGCACGCACCATTCAAGACAGAAATGAAATGAACGGCCAATTGGTACGGCTACCAGTCGAAGTAATTCCATAGAGCTCTAATAAAAACATTGATTGATAGCGCAGTATCAGGCATCTTTTATCAATCTTTTTCACCATTTCTATGAGCAAACCTTGGGTGGCCCCACCACGTCTAGGATAGACCCAGGGTCAGCCGCTCTAGCCAAACTTCACCGGTTCATGCTGATGTGGCTCGTCTGCGCCGGCCCATATGTCTGTTTCGGAACAAGAACGATAGTTAAGTGCGCCAGAAGAGGGCTACCGTAATCTTAGGAATAATGTTATTCGGCTCTCGTAAACAAATTGGATGATACAAAATTGACCAAGGGTAAAGTATAAAAGAAGTGAAGAGCGGTGTGTCTTGATTCACACACCGTCCTTCTCCAGAGGTCAGCAGTTGAGGATCTGCCTGGACTACAAAGCAGGAAAACATCACCACCTGTAGGGAAGATGAAGCGAATTCGGAGTCAGAACTTAGAAAATTTTAGAGCCAACTCGAGTGAGATTACGGTAGCCCTGTTCTGGCGGACTTAACTATCGTTCTTGTAGATTCGGAGGCCTGGCTTGCATACGGTGTCCTGAACATTAAACTGAGGTCCTGCACACTCCTACTGAGATCCAGCACACATTCCATGAAGTCCTGCTCATCCTTACAGGGGTCTTGCACACGTTTCATGATGTCCTGCCCACTCCTACTGATGTCCTGCACACATTCCACAAAGTTCTGCTCATCCTTACAGGGGTCTTGCACACGTTTCATGATGTCCTGCACACTCCTACTAAGGTCCTGCACACATTCCATGATGTCCTGCACACCCCTATTGGGGTCCTGCACACGTTCTATGATGTCCTGCACAATTTTACTAAGGTCCTACACACATTCCATGACGTCCTGCTCATCCCTACAGGGGTCCTGCACACGCTTCATGATGTCTTGCACACTCCTACTGATGTCCTGCACACATTCCATGAAGTCCTGCTCATCCTTTCAGGTGTCCTGCACACGTTTCATGATGTCCTGCACACTCCTACTAAGGTCCTGCACACATTCTACGACGTCCTGCACACCCCTACTGGGGTCCTGCACAGGTTCCATGATGTCCTGCACACTCCTACTGGGGTCCTGCACAGGTCCCATGATGTCCTGCACACTCCTACTAAGGTCCTGCACACTCCTACTGAGGTCCTGCACACATTCTACGACGTCCTGCACACCCCTACTGGGGTCCTGCACATGTCCCATGATGCCCTGCATACTCCTACTAAGGTCCTGCACACTCCCACTGAGGTCCTGCACACATTCTACGACGTCCCGCACACCCCTACTGGGGTCCTGCACAGGTCCCATGATGTCCTGCACACTCCTACTAAGGTTTTGCACACGTTCCATAATGTCCTGCACACTCCTACTGAGGTCCTGCACACCCCTACTGGGGTCCTGCACAGGTCCCATGATGTCCTGCACACTCCTACTAAGGTCCTGCACACTCCTACTAAGGTCCTGCACACATTCTACGACGTCCTGCACACCCCTACTGGGGTCCTGCACACTCCTACTGAGGTCCTGCACACCCCTACTGGGGTCCTGCACAGGTCCCATGATGTCCTGCACACTCCTACTGGGGTCCTGCACAGGTCCCATGATGTCCTGCACACTCCTACTAAGGTCCTGCACACTCCTACTGAGGTCCTGCACACATTCTACGACGTCCTGCACAACCCTACTGGGGTCCTGCACAGGTCCCATGATGTCCTGCATACTCCTACTAAGGTCCTGCACACTCCCACTGAGGTTCTGCACACATTATACGACGTCCTGCACACCCCTACTGGGGTCCAGCACAGGTCCCATGATGTCCTGCACACTCCTACTAAGGTTTTGCACACGTTCCATAATGTCCTGCACACTCCTACTGAGGTCCTGCACACCCCTACTGGGGTCCTGCACAGGTCCCATGATCTACTACTAAGATCCTGCACACTCCTACTGAGGTCCTGAAGACATTCTACGACGTTCTGCACACCCCTACTGGGGTCCTGCACAGGTTCCATAATGTCCTGCACACTCTTACTAAGGTCCTGCACACGTTCCATGATGTCCTGCACACTCCTATTGAGGTCCTGCACACCCCTACTGGGGTCCTGCACAGGTCCCATGATGTCCTGTACACTCCTACTAAGGTCCTGCACACCCCTACTGAGGGGTCGCTGTAGTTCCACGACTTCCTGCATGCTCCTACTGCGGTCTCGCATAGTCAACCGACACTTCAGCACACCCTGCGACGACTTCTTATCTTTGGTGCGCATGGTACAAACACGCGCCACGCTCAAAAACAACCCTTCCGCACAGCGTCCTCTTCCAAGCCGGATGTTCAGGGTACACCACCCTAGAGAGCAAGGTATTTATATGGAGTCTCTAAGAAAACAATGACTGATAACGAAAAAAACCCGTCATTTTTATAAACTAATCTTGAGAGGCCGGTTTCCGAGTTTGAACCGCCGGTTACGGGCCCAGGAGCCATTATGGTGAGTTCTGACAATTATTTTCGTCATTCCCGTGGCCGATTACCTCTAGTCACAAATTTTCGAGCGATTTGGTCCACGCCTTCCAAAAAAAATGGTTTTCGACGGACGGAGGTGGAGGCGGTGGCGGAGAACGTTTTTGCGTACTTTGAGAGGTCATAACTTTAGAAGGCGGGGACCAGTTGGGATGAAAAGTTGCACACATATGTAATTTCTTGCAGCGCATCGAATGGTGTACAGCTCATACCTCTGGTGACGGTAAGAATAGGTGATCTCATTGTAGGGCATCCGCGCGGGAAGAGATCAAAGCCAAATCCTGGTCGCGCTTCGCGCGCACCACAATTTGGCTATCAAACTGATTTCCTAAATGTAGTGAAATAGTTGAATCGATTTGGCTGTTGTTGATATATGAAGATAACATAATCATTAAATGTAGTGAAATTGTTGCAAACGGATTTGGCAGGAGCTCTATGAATTATCACAGTCAAATCACGCGTCAGAAGGTCCTCTGGCGAGCGAATGAAGACAAAAAGAAAAAATAATAATCCTCAGTCAACAATGCTGAACGAAACGTAGCCTTATGGGCTAGAAATAAGGTTTCCGAATGCTATTCTGCCTTTTCAGTGTAGCTCCCACTAAGGTACCAGATCTTCCCTCTTCCCGCACCGAATAGATAAAAATCATTGAAACGAAATCTAACGCAGTTTATTTGCTACTGACGCTATGTCTTCGTGTCCTCAACGCTTTCATGGTTCGCATTGTATGGAAACGTTTCTGCTGCTAGGTTTATTCTTGTTCTCATTCGATTCAATATGCGCTCCAAGAAAAACCCCTTCTGACGCGTGATTTGACTGTGATAATTCATAGAGCTCCTGCCAAATCCGTTTGCAACAATTTCACTACATTTAATGATTATGTTATCTTCATATATCAACAACAGCCAAATCGATTCAACTATTTCACTACATTTAGGAAATCAGTTTGATAGCCAAATCTAATAGAACAATTTCACTACATTTTAGAGCAATGCCGAATCCTTGACCTTTTCTGCGGAGCCCAACTTACAGAAATTTCACAACTTTTTCCAAGGGTTTCCCTTCTACAACATCGTCAATCTCTAAAAGTCAAGTTGTTTTTTTTTTCGAAAGCATAGTGGTAGAAATGAAGAAACAACCGCTCCGCTGCTAAGACTGCAAGATAATTGTTGCAACGCGGCTTCCTACAAATAGATGCAAGGCATATACTTTTTGAACTTGAAAGTCGAAAAATGAAGAAATGAGTTTCAAAATGACCCAATTGTACAGGGTCTAGGCAATATCCTAGACGGGGGGGGGGCACCCACCATTCAAGACAGAAATGAAATGAACCGCCAATTGGTGAGGCTACCAGTCGAAGTATTTCCGTAGAGCTCTAATAAAAACATTGATTGATTCCTGAAAGTTTAGGTTCCTGGCAAAAGTAAAGATTTGGCATGGCCATTTTTTTCGAAAAATTAGAAATATACTAAGTTAAAAGGGGAAGGTAAAGAAAAGTGAAAAAAGGTTTTGAAATATTCCTGAGAACGATTTGGCGTAGAATAACTTGATTTTTGGGAAATGTAGTGAAATAGTTGAAAGCATGATTTGGCAGTCGAGTTTGAACCAACTATTTATAAGAGTTGTGCAAAATGAGAGATCGTATTCTATAAGCTTATCCGCAGAACATATCGAAGCAAAATCACGCGTGATATGGAACAAACAGTTGATCTCACTTTACTTAATAGATCGCGGCATTCCAGCTCCCGAACGAGCGTTTACTGCTAGCCATATCACGCGTGATTTTGCTTCGATATGTTCTACGGATAAGCTTATAAAATGCGATCTCTCATTTTGCACAACTCTTATAAATAGTTGGTTCAAACTCGACTGCCAAATCATGCTTTCAACTATTTCACTACATTTCCCAAAAATCAAGTTATTCTACGCCAAATCGTTTTCAGGAATATTTCAAAACCTTTTTTCACTTTTCTTTACCTTCCCCTTTTAACTGAGTATATTTCTAATTTTTCGAAAAAAATGGCCATGCCAAATCTTTACTTTTGCCAGGAACCTAAACTTTCAGGAATTTCATTTATTTTTCCTGAAGGTTTCCTTTCTAACATGGTTTATGCCTGGTGGTGTTAATTCAAAGCAAGCCCACTGATGCCCTGCCCCCCACCTTCTATTTCCTGCACGCTCCCAGTGATGTCCTGCACACTTTCTACGGCGTTCTTCGCACACCCATTCGGGTCCCGAACACTTTCCACGGCGTCCGACGCACTGCTATTTGGGTCCCACACACTTTCTACGGCGTCCTGCGCACTCTCATTTGGGTCCCACACACTTTCTACGGCGTCCGACGCACTGTAATTTGGGTCCCACGCACTTTCTACAACGTTCTGCGCACTCTCATTTGGGTCCCGCACACTTTCTACGGCGTCCTGCGAACTCTCATTTGGGTTCCACACACTTTCTACGGCGTCCGGCGTACTTTATTTGGGTCCCGCACACTTTCTACGGCGTCCGGCACACTCTCATTTGGGTCCCGCACACTTTCTACGGCGTCCGGCGCACTCTCAATTTAGACCCACACACTTTCTACGGCATCCGACGCACTCATTCTTGGGTCCCACACACTTTCTACGGCTTACGGCGTACTCTTATTTGAGTCCCGCACACTTTCTACGGCGTCCGGCACACTCTCATTTGGGTCCCGCAAACTTTCTACGGCGTCCGGCGCACTGTTATTTGGGTCCCACACACTTTCTACGGCGTTCTGCGCACTCTCATTTGGGTCCCACACACTTTCTACGGCGTCCTGCGCACTCTCATTTGGGTCCCACACACTTTCTACGGCGTCCTGCGCACTCTCATCTGGGTCCCACACAGTTTCTACGGCGTCCGGCGCACTGTTATTTGGGTCCCACACACTTTCTACGGCGTTCTGCGCGCACCCATTTGGGTCCCACACACTTTCTGGGGCGTCCTGCGCACACTCATTTGGGTCCCTCACACTTTCTACGGCGTCCTGCGCACACTCATTTGGGTCCCACACTTTCTACGGCGTCCGGCGCACTCTCAATTTAGACCCACACACTTTCTACGGCATCCGACGCACTCATTCTTGGGTCCCACACACTTTCTACGGCGTACGGCGTACTCTTATTTGAGTCCCGCACACTTTCTACGGCGTCCTGCGAACTCTCATTTGGGTCCCGCACACTTTCTACGGCGTCCGGCGTACTTTATTTGGGTCCCGCACACTTTCTACGGCGTCCGGCACACTCTCATTTGGGTCCCGCACACTTTCTACGGCGTCCGGCGCACTCTCAATTTAGACCCACACACTTTCTACGGCATCCGACGCACTCATTCTTGGGTCCCACACACTTTCTACGGCGTACGGCGTACTCTTATTTGAGTCCCGCACACTTTCTACGGCGTCCGGCACACTCTCATTTGGGTCCCGCAAACTTTCTACAGCGTCCAGCGCACTGTTATTTGGGTCCCACACACTTTCTACGGCGTTCTGCGCACTCTCATTTGGGTCCCACACACTTTCTACGGCGTCCTGCGCACTCTCATTTGGGTCCCACACAGTTTCTACGGCGTCCAGCGCACTCTCATTTGGGTCCCGCACACTTTCTACGGCGTCCGGCACACTCTCATTTGGGTCCCGCACACTTTCTACGGCGTCCGGCGCACTCTCAATTTAGACCCACACACTTTCTACGGCATCCGACGCACTCATTCTTGGGTCCCACACACTTTCTACGGCGTACGGCGTACTCTTATTTGAGTCCCGCACACTTTCTACGGCGTCCGGCACACTTTCATTTGGGTCCCGCACACTTTCTACGGCGTCCGGCGCACTGTTATTTGGGTCCCACACACTTTCTACGGCGTTCTGCGCACTCTCATTTGGGTCCCACACACTTTCTACGGCGTCCTGCGCACTCTCATTTGGGTCCCACACAGTTTCTACGGCGTCCAGCGCACTCTCATTTGGGTCCCGCACACTTTCTACGGCGTCCGGCGCACCGTTATTTGGGTCCCACACACTTTCTGAGGCGTCCGGCGCACTGTTATTTGGGCCCCACACACTTTCTACGGCGTCCTGCGCACTCTCATTTGGGTCCCACACACTTTCTACGGCGTCCTGCGCACTCTCATTTGGGTCCCGCACACTTTCTACGGCGTCCGGCGCACTGTTATTTGGGTCCCACACACTTTCTACGGCGTTCTGCGCCCTCTCATTTGGGTCCCACACACTTTCTACGGCGTCCTGCGCACTCTCATTTGGGTCCCACACAGTTTCTACGGCGTCCGGCGCACTGTTATTTGGGTCCCACACACTTTCTACGGCGTTCTGCGCGCACCCATTTGGGTCCCACACACTTTCTGCGGCGTCCTGCGCACACTCATTTGGGTCTCTCACACTTTCTACGGCGTCCTGCGCACACTCATTTGAGTCCCACACTTTCTACGGCGTCCGGCGCACTCTCAATTTAGACCCACACACTTTCTACGGCATCCGACGCACTCATTCTTGGGTCCCACACACTTTCTACGGCGTACGGCGTACTCTTATTTGAGTCCCGCACACTTTCTACGGCGTTCGGCACACTCTCATTTGGGTCCCGCACACTTTCTACGGCGTCCGGCGCACTGTTATTTGGGTCCCACACACTTTCTACGGCGTCCGGCGCACTGTTATTTGGGTCCCACACACTTTCCACAGCGTCCGGCGCACTCTCATTCGGGTCCCGCACACTTTCTACGGCGTCCTGCGCACACTCATTTGGGTCCCGCACACTTTCTACGGCGTCCGGCGCACTCTCAATTTAGACCCACACACTTTCTACGGCATCCGACGCACTCATTCTTGGGTCCCGCACCCTTTCTAGGGCGTACGGCGTACTCTTATTTGAGTCCCGCACACTTTCTACGGCGTCCGACGCACTCATTCTTGGGTCCCACACACTTTCTACGGCGTACGGCGTACTCTTATTTGAGTCCCGCACACTTTCTACGGCGTCCGGCACACTCTCATTTGGGTCCCGCACACTTTCTACGGCGTCCGGCGCACTGTTATTTGAGTTCCACACACTTTCTACGGCGTCCTGCGCACTCTCATTTGGGTCCCACACACTTTCTACGGCGTCCTGCGCACTCTCATTTGGGTCCCACACAGTTTCTACGGCGTCCAGCGCACTCTCATTTGGGTCCCGCACACTTTCTACGGCGTCCGGCGCACCGTTATTTGGGTCCCACACACTTTCTGAGGCGTCCGGCGCACTGTTATTTGGGTCCCACACACTTTCTACGGCGTCCTGCGCACTCTCATTTGGGTCCCACACACTTTCTACGGCGTCCTGCGCACTCTCATTTGGGTCCCACACAGTTTCTACGGCGTCCGGCGCACTGTTGTTTGGGTCCCACACACTTTCTACGGCATTCTGCGCGCACCCATTTGGGTCCCACACACTTTCTACGGCGTCCTGCGCACACTCATTTGGGTCCCTCATACTTTCTACGGCGTCCTGCGCACACTCATTTGGGTCCCACACACTTTCTGAGGCGTCCGGCGCACTGTTATTTGGGTCCCACACACTTTCTACGGCGCCCTGCGCACTCTCATTTTGGTCCCACACACTTTCTGAGGCGTCCGGCGCACTGTTATTTGGGTCCCACAGACTTTCTACGGCGTCCTGCGCACTCTCATTTGGGTCCCACACACTTTCTACGGCGTCCTGCGCACACTCATTTGGGTCCCACACTTTCTACGGCGTCCGACGCACTGTTATTTGGGTCCCACACAGTTTCTACGGCGTCCGGCGCACTGTTATTTGGGTCCCACACACTTTCTACGGCATTCTGCGCGCACCCATTTGGGTCCCACACACTTTCTACGGCGTCCGGCGCACTGTTATTTGGGTCCCACACACTTTCTACGGCGTTCTGCGCCCTCTCATTTGGGTCCCACACACTTTCTACGGCGTCCTGCGCACTCTCATTTGGGTCGCACACAGTTTCTACGGCGTCCGACGCACTGTTATTTGGGTCCCACACACTTTCTACGGCATTCTGCGCGCACCCATTTGGGTCCCACACACTTTCTACGGCGTCCTGCGCACACTCATTTGGGTCCCACACAGTTTCTACGGCGTCCGGCGCACTGTTATTTGGGTCCCACACACTTTCTACGGCGTTCTGCGCGCACCCATTTGGGTCCCACACACTTTCTGCGGCGTCCTGCGCACACTCATTTGGGTCCCTCACACTTTCTACGGCGTCCTGCGCACACTCATTTGGGTCCCACACTTTCTACGGCGTCCGGCGCACTCTCAATTTAGACCCACACACTTTCTACGGCATCCGACGCACTCATTCTTGGGTCCCACACACTTTCTACGGCGTACGGCGTACTCTTATTTGAGTCCCGCACACTTTCTACGGCGTTCGGCACACTCTCATTTGGGTCCCGCACACTTTCTACGGCGTCCGGCGTACTCTTATTTGAGTCCCGCACACTTTCTACGGCGTTCGGCACACTCTCATTTGGGTCCCGCACACTTTCTACGGCGTCCGGCGCACTGTTATTTGGGTCCCACACACTTTCTACGGCGTCTGGCGCACTGTTATTTGGGTCCCACACACTTTCCACAGCGTCCGGCGCACTCTCATTCGGGTCCCGCACACTTTCTACGGCGTCCTGCGCACACTCATTTGGGTCCCGCACACTTTCTACGGCGTCAGGCGCACTCTCAATTTAGACCCACACACTTTCTACGGCATCCGACGCACTCATTCTTGGGTCCCGCACCCTTTCTAGGGCGTACGGCGTACTCTTATTTGAGTCCCGCACACTTTCTACGGCGTCCGACGCACTCATTCTTGGGTCCCACACACTTTCTACGGCGTACGGCGTACTCTTATTTAAGTCCCGCACACTTTCTACGGCGTTCTGCGCACTCTCATTTGGGTCCCACACACTTTCTACGGCGTCCTGCGCACTCTCATTTGGGTCCCACACAGTTTCTACGGCGTCCAGCGCACTCTCATTTGGGTCCCGCACACTTTCTACGGCGTCCGACGCACCGTTATTTGGGTCCCACACACTTTCTGAGGCGTCCGGCGCACTGTTATTTGGGTCCCACACACTTTCTACGGCGTCCTGCGCACTCTCATTTGGGTCCCACACACTTTCTACGGCGTCCTGCGCACTCTCATTTGGGTCCCACACAGTTTCTACGGCGTCCGGCGCACTGTTATTTGGGTCCCACACACTTTCTACGGCATTCTGCGCGCACCCATTTGGGTCCCACACACTTTCTACGGCGTCCTGCGCACACTCATTTGGGTCCCTCATACTTTCTACGGCGTCCTGCGCACACTCATTTGGGTCCCACACTTTCTACGGCGTCCGACGCACTGTTATTTGGGTCCCACACACTTTCTACGGCGCCCTGCGCACTCTCATTTTGGTCCCACACACTTTCTGAGGCGTCCGGCGCACTGTTATTTGGGTCCCACACACTTTCTACGGCGTCCTGCGCACTCTCATTTGGGTCCCACACACTTTCTACGGCGTCCTGCGCACACTCATTTGGGTCCCACACTTTCTACGGCGTCCGACGTACTGTTATTTGGGTCCCACACAGTTTCTACGGCGTCCGGCGCACTGTTATTTGGGTCCCACACACTTTCTACGGCATTCTGCGCGCACCCATTCGGGTCCCACACACTTTCTACGGCGTCCGGCGCACTGTTATTTGGGTCCCACACACTTTCTACGGCGTTCTGCGCCCTCTCATTTGGGTCCCACACACTTTCTACGGCGTCCTGCGCACTCTCATTTGGGTCGCACACAGTTTCTACGGCGTCCGGCGCACTGTTATTTGGGTCCCACACACTTTCTACGGCATTCTGCGCGCACCCATTTGGGTCCCACACACTTTCTACGGCGTCCTGCGCACACTCATTTGGGTCCCTCATACTTTCTACGGCGTCCTGCGCACACTCATTTGGGTCCCACACTTTCTACGGCGTCCGACGCACTGTTATTTGGGTCCCACACACTTTCTACGGCGCGCTGCGCACTCTCATTTTGGTCCCACACACTTTCTGAGGCGTCCGGCGCACTGTTATTTGGGTCCCACACACTTTCTACGGCGTCCTGCGCACTCTCATTTGGGTCCCACACACTTTCTACGGCGTCCTGCGCACTCTCATTTGGGTCCCGCACACTTTCTACGGCGTCCGGCGCACTGTTATTTGGGTCCCACACACTTTCCACAGCGTCCGGCGCACTCTCATTTGGGTCCCGCACACTTTCTAAGGCGTCCTGCGCACACTCATTTGGGTCCCGCACACTTTCTACGGCGTCCGGCGCACTCTCAATTTAGACCCACACACTTTCTACGGCATCCGACGCACTCATTCTTGGGTCCCGCACCCTTTCTAGGGCGTACGGCGTACTCTTATTTGAGTCCCGCACACTTTCTACGGCGTCCAGCGCACTCTCATTTAGGTCCCAGACACTTTCCACAGCGTCCGGCGCACTCTCATTTGGGTCCCGCACACTTTCTACGGCGTCCAGCGCACTCTCATTCAGGTCCCACACACTTTCTACGACGTCCGACGTACTCTCATTTGGGTCCCACACACTTTCTACGGCGTCCTGCGCACACTCATTTGGGTCCCACACTTTCTACGGCGTACGGCGTACTCTTATTTGAGTCCCGCACACTTTCTACGGCGTTCGGCACACTCTCATTTGGGTCCCACACACTTTCTACGGCGTCCTGCGCACTCTCATTTGGGTCCCGCACACTTTCTACGGCGTCCGGCGCACTGTTATTTGGGTCCCACACACTTTCTACGGCGTTCTGCGCCCTCTCATTTGGGTCCCACACACTTTCTACGGCGTCCTGCGCACTCTCATTTGGGTCCCACACAGTTTCTACGGCGTCCGGCGCACTGTTATTTGGGTCCCACACACTTTCTACGGCGTTCTGCGCGCACCCATTTGGGTCCCACACACTTTCTGCGGCGTCCTGCGCACACTCATTTGGGTCCCTCACACTTTCTACGGCGTCCTGCGCACACTCATTTGGGTCCCACACTTTCTACGGCGTCCGGCGCACTCTCAATTTAGACCCACACACTTTCTACGGCATCCGACGCACTCATTCTTGGGTCCCACACACTTTCTACGGCGTACGGCGTACTCTTATTTGAGTCCCGCACACTTTCTACGGCGTTCGGCACACTCTCATTTGGGTCCCGCACACTTTCTACGGCGTCCGGCGCACTGTTATTTGGGTCTCACACACTTTCTACGGCGTCCGGCGCACTGTTATTTGGGTCCCACACACTTTCCACAGCGTCCGGCGCACTCTCATTCGGGTCCCGCACACTTTCTAAGGCGTCCTGCGCACACTCATTTGGGTCCCGCACACTTTCTACGGCGTCCGGCGCACTCTCAATTTAGACCCACACACTTTCTACGGCATCCGACGCACTCATTCTTGGGTCCCGCACCCTTTCTAGGGCGTACGGCGTACTCTTATTTGAGTCCCGCACACTTTCTACGGCGTCCAGCGCACTCTCATTTAGGTCCCAGACACTTTCCACAGCGTCCGGCGCACTCTCATTTGGGTCCCGCACACTTTCTACGGCGTCCAGCGCACTCTCATTCAGGTCCCACACACTTTCTACGACGTCCGACGTACTCTCATTTGGGTCCCACACACTTTCTACGGCGTCCTGCGCACTCTCATTTGGGTCCCGCACACTTTCTACGGCGTCCGGCGCACTGTTATTTGGGTCCCACACACTTTCTACGGCGTTCGGCACACTCTCATTTGGGTCCCACACACTTTCTACGGCGTCCTGCGCACTCTCATTTGGGTGCCGCACACTTTCTACGGCGTCCGGCGCACTGTTATTTGGGTCCCACACACTTTCTACGGCGTTCTGCGCCCTCTCATTTGGGTCCCACACACTTTCTACGGCGTCCTGCGCACTCTCATTTGGGTCCCACACAGTTTCTACGGCGTCCGGCGCACTGTTATTTGGGTCCCACACACTTTCTACGGCGTTCTGCGCGCACCCATTTGGGTCCCACACACTTTCTGCGGCGTCCTGCGCACACTCATTTGGGTCCCTCACACTTTCTACGGCGTCCTGCGCACACTCATTTGGGTCCCACACTTTCTACGGCGTCCGGCGCACTCTCAATTTAGACCCACACACTTTCTACGGCATCCGACGCACTCATTCTTGGGTCCCACACACTTTCTACGGCGTACGGCGTACTCTTATTTGAGTCCCGCACACTTTCTACGGCGTTCGGCACACTCTCATTTGGGTCCCGCACACTTTCTACGGCGTCCGGCGCACTGTTATTTGGGTCCCACACACTTTCTACGGCGTCCGGCGCACTGTTATTTGGGTCCCACACACTTTCCACAGCGTCCGGCGCACTCTCATTCGGGTCCCGCACACTTTCTACGGCGTCCTGCGCACACTCATTTGGGTCCCGCACACTTTCTACGGCGTCAGGCGCACTCTCAATTTAGACCCACACACTTTCTACGGCATCCGACGCACTCATTCTTGGGTCCCGCACCCTTTCTAGGGCGTACGGCGTACTCTTATTTGAGTCCCGCACACTTTCTACGGCGTCCGACGCACTCATTCTTGGGTCCCACACACTTTCTACGGCGTACGGCGTACTCTTATTTGAGTCCCGCACACTTTCTACGGCGTCCGGCACACTCTCATTTGGGTCCGCACACTATCTACGGCGTCCGGCGCACTGTTATTTGGGTTCCACACACTTTCTACGGCGTTCTGCGCACTCTCATTTGGGTCCCACACACTTTCTACGGCGTCCTGCGCACTCTCATTTGGGTCCCACACAGTTTCTACGGCGTCCAGCGCACTCTCATTTGGGTCCCGCACACTTTCTACGGCGTCCGGCGCACCGTTATTTGGGTCCCACACACTTTCTGAGGCGTCCGGCGCACTGTTATTTGGGTCCCACACACTTTCTACGGCGTCCTGCGCACTCTCATTTGGGTCCCACACACTTTCTACGGCGTCCTGCGCACTCTCATTTGGGTCCCACACAGTTTCTACGGCGTCCGGCGCACTGTTATTTGGGTCCCACACACTTTCTACGGCATTGTGCGCGCACCCATTTGGGTCCCACACACTTTCTGCGGCGTCCTGCGCACACTCATTTGGGTCCCTCACACACTTTCTACGGCGTCCGGCGCACTCTCAATTTAGACCCACACACTTTCTACGGCATCCGACGCACTCATTCTTGGGTCCCACACACTTTCTACGGCGTACGGCGTACTCTTATTTGAGTCCCGCACACTTTCTACGGCGTTCGGCACACTCTCATTTGGGTCCCGCACACTTTCTACGGCGTCCGGCGCACTGTTATTTGGGTCTCACACACTTTCTACGGCGTCCGGCGCACTGTTATTTGGGTCCCACACACTTTCCACAGCGTCCGGCGCACTCTCATTCGGGTCCCGCACACTTTCTACGGCGTCCTGCGCACACTCATTTGGGTCCCGCACACTTTCTACGGCGTCAGGCGCACTCTCAATTTAGACCCACACACTTTCTACGGCATCCGACGCACTCATTCTTGGGTCCCGCACCCTTTCTAGGGCGTACGGCGTACTCTTATTTGAGTCCCGCACACTTTCTACGGCGTCCAGCGCACTCTCATTTAGGTCCCAGACACTTTCCACAGCGTCCGGCGCACTCTCATTTGGGTCCCGCACACTTTCTACGGCGTCCAGCGCACTCTCATTCAGGTCCCACACACTTTCTACGACGTCCGACGTACTCTCATTTGGGTCCCACACACTTTCTACGGCGTCCTGCGCACTCTCATTTGGGTCCCACACACTTTCTACGGCGTCCTGCGCACTCTCATTTGGGTCCCGCACACTTTCTACGGCGTTCGGCACACTCTCATTTGGGTCCCACACACTTTCTACGGCGTCCTGCGCACTCTCATTTGGGTCCCGCACACTTTCTACGGCGTCCGGCGCACTGTTATTTGGGTCCCACACACTTTCTACGGCGTTCTGCGCCCTCTCATTTGGGTCCCACACACTTTCTACGGCGTCCTGCGCACTCTCATTTGGGTCCCACACAGTTTCTACGGCGTCCGGCGCACTGTTATTTGGGTCCCACACACTTTCTACGGCGTTCTGCGCGCACCCATTTGGGTCCCACACACTTTCTGCGGCGTCCTGCGCACACTCATTTGGGTCCCTCACACTTTCTACGGCGTCCTGCGCACACTCATTTGGGTCCCACACTTTCTACGGCGTCCGGCGCACTCTCAATTTAGACCCACACACTTTCTACGGCATCCGACGCACTCATTCTTGGGTCCCACACACTTTCTACGGCGTACGGCGTACTCTTATTTGAGTCCCGCACACTTTCTACGGCGTTCGGCACACTCTCATTTGGGTCCCGCACACTTTCTACGGCGTCCGGCGCACTGTTATTTGGGTCTCCACCCACTTTCTACGGCGTCCGGCGCACTGTTATTTGGGTCCCACACACTTTCCACAGCGTCCGGCGCACTCTCATTCGGGTCCCGCACACTTTCTACGGCGTCCTGCGCACACTCATTTGGGTCCCGCACACTTTCTACGGCGTCAGGCGCACTCTCAATTTAGACCCACACACTTTCTACGGCATCCGACGCACTCATTCTTGGGTCCCGCACCCTTTCTAGGGCGTACGGCGTACTCTTATTTGAGTCCCGCACACTTTCTACGGCGTCCGACGCACTCATTCTTGGGTCCCACACACTTTCTACGGCGTACGGCGTACTCTTATTTGAGTCCCGCACACTTTCTACGGCGTCCGGCACACTCTCATTTGGGTCCCGCACACTTTCTACGGCGTCCGGCGCACTGTTATTTGGGTTCCACACACTTTCTACGGCGTTCTGCGCACTCTCATTTGGGTCCCACACACTTTCTACGGCGTCCTGCGCACTCTCATTTGGGTCCCACACAGTTTCTACGGCGTCCAGCGCACTCTCATTTGGGTCCCGCACACTTTCTACGGCGTCCGGCGCACCGTTATTTGGGTCCCACACACTTTCTGAGGCGTCCGGCGCACTGTTATTTGGGTCCCACACACTTTCTACGGCGTCCTGCGCACTCTCATTTGGGTCCCACACACTTTCTACGGCGTCCTGCGCACTCTCATTTGGGTCCCACACAGTTTCTACGGCGTCCGGCGCACTGTTATTTGGGTCCCACACACTTTCTACGGCATTCTGCGCGCACCCATTTGGGTCCCACACACTTTCTGCGGCGTCCTGCGCACACTCATTTGGGTCCCTCACACTTTCTACGGCGTCCTGCGCACACTCATTTGGGTCCCACACTTTCTACGGCGTCCGGCGCACTCTCAATTTAGACCCACACACTTTCTACGGCATCCGACGCACTCATTCTTGGGTCCCACACACTTTCTACGGCGTACGGCGTAATTCTTATTTGAGTCCCGCACACTTTCTACGGCGTTCGGCACACTCTCATTTGGGTCCCGCACACTTTCTACGGCGTCCGGCGCACTGTTATTTGGGTCCCACACACTTTCTACGGCGTCCGGCGCACTGTTATTTGGGTCCCACACACTTTCCACAGCGTCCGGCGCACTCTCATTCGGGTCCCGCACACTTTCTACGGCGTCCTGCGCACACTCATTTGGGTCCCGCACACTTTCTACGGCGTCCGGCGCACTCTCAATTTAGACCCACACACTTTCTACGGCATCCGACGCACTCGTTCTTGGGTCCCGCACCCTTTCTAGGGCGTACGGCGTACTCTTATTTGAGTCCCGCACACTTTCTACGGCGTCCGACGCACTCATTCTTGGGTCCCACACACTTTCTACGGCGTACGGCGTACTCTTATTTGAGTCCCGCACACTTTCTACGGCGTCCGGCACACTCTCATTTGGGTCCCGCACACTTTCTACGGCGTCCGGCGCACTGTTATTTGGGTTCCACACACTTTCTACGGCGTTCTGCGCACTCTCATTTGGGTCCCACACACTTTCTACGGCGTCCTGCGCACTCTCATTTGGGTCCCACGGTTGCTACGGCCTCCAGCGCACTCTCATTTGGGTCCCGCACACTTTCTACGGCGTCCGGCGCACCGTTATTTGGGTCCCACACACTTTCTGAGGCGTCCGGCGCACTGTTATTTGGGTCCCACACACTTTCTACGGCGTCCTGCGCACTCTCATTTGGGTCCCACACACTTTCTACGGCGTCCTGCGCACTCTCATTTGGGTCCCACACAGTTTCTACGGCGTCCGGCGCACTGTTATTTGGGTCCCACACACTTTCTACGGCATTCTGCGCGCACCCATTTGGGTCCCACACACTTTCTACGGCGTCCTGCGCACACTCATTTGGGTCCCTCATACTTTCTACGGCGTACGGCGTACTCTTATTTGAGTCCCGCACACTTTCTACGGCGTCCGGTTCACTGTTATTTGGGTCCCACACACTTTCTACGGCGCCCTGCGCACTCTCATTTTGGTCACACACACTTTCTGAGGCGTCCGGCGCACTGTTATTTGGGTCCCACACACTTTCTACGGCGTCCTGCGCACTCTCATTTGGGTCCCACACACTTTCTACGGCGTCCTGCGCACACTCATTTGTGTCCCACACATTTTCTACGGCGTCCGAAGCACTGTTATTTGGGTCCCACACAGTTTCTACGGCGTCCGGCGCACTGTTATTTGGGTCCCACACACTTTCTACGGCGTTCTGCGCGCACCCATTCGGGTCCCACACACTTTCTACGGCGTCCTGCGCACACTCATTTGGGTCCCACACACTTTCTACGGCGTTCTGCGCCCTCTCATTTGGGTCCCACACACTTTCTACGGCGTCCTGCGCACTCTCATTTGGGTCGCACACAGTTTCTACGGCGTCCGGCGCACTGTTATTTGGGTCCCACACACTTTCTACGGCATTCTGCGCGCACCCATTTGGGTCCCACACACTTTCTACGGCGTCCTGCGCACACTCATTTGGGTCCCTCATACTTTCTACGGCGTCCTGCGCACACTCATTTGGGTCCCACACTTTCTACGGCGTCCGACGCACTGTTATTTGGGTCCCACACACTTTCTACGGCGCGCTGCGCACTCTCATTTTGGTCCCACACACTTTCTGAGGCGTCCGGCGCACTGTTATTTGGGTCCCACACACTTTCTACGGCGTCCTGCGCACTCTCATTTGGGTCCCACACACTTTCTACGGCGTCCTGCGCACTCTCATTTGGGTCCCGCACACTTTCTACGGCGTCCGGCGCACTGTTATTTGGGTCCCACACACTTTCCACAGCGTCCGGCGCACTCTCATTTGGGTCCCGCACACTTTCTAAGGCGTCCTGCGCACACTCATTTGGGTCCCGCACACTTTCTACGGCGTCCGGCGCACACTCAATTTAGACCCACACACTTTCTACGGCATCCGACGCACTCATTCTTGGGTCCCGCACCCTTTCTAGGGCGTACGGCGTACTCTTATTTGAGTCCGCACACTTTCTACGGCGTCCAGCGCACTCTCATTTAGGTCCCAGACACTTTCCACAGCGTCCGGCGCACTCTCATTTGGGTCCCGCACACTTTCTACGGCGTCCAGCGCACTCTCATTCAGGTCCCACACACTTTCTACGACGTCCGACGTACTCTCATTTGGGTCCCACACACTTTCTACGGCGTCCTGCGCACTCTCATTTGGGTCCCGCACACTTTCTACGGCGTCCGGCGCACTGTTATTTGGGTCCCACACACTTTCTACGGCGTTCTGCGCCCTCTCATTTGGGTCCCACACACTTTCTACGGCGTCCTGCGCACTCTCATTTGGGTCCCACACAGTTTCTACGGCGTCCGGCGCACTGTTATTTGGGTCCCACACACTTTCTACGGCGTTCTGCGCGCACCCATTTGGGTCCCACACACTTTCTGCGGCGTCCTGCGCACACTCATTTGGGTCCCTCACACTTTCTACGGCGTCCTGCGCACACTCATTTGGGTCCCACACTTTCTACGGCGTCCGGCGCACTCTCAATTTAGACCCACACACTTTCTACGGCATCCGACGCACTCATTCTTGGGTCCCACACACTTTCTACGGCGTACGGCGTACTCTTATTTGAGTCCCGCACACTTTCTACGGCGTTCGGCACACTCTCATTTGGGTCCCGCACACTTTCTACGGCGTCCGGCGCACTGTTATTTGGGTCCCACACACTTTCTACGGCGTCCGGCGCACTGCTATTTGGGTCCCACACACTTTCCACAGCGTCCCGCGCACTCTCATTCGGGTCCACACACTTTCTACGGCGTCCTGCGCACACTCATTTGGGTCCCGCACACTTTCTACGGCGTCCGGCGCACTCTCAATTTAGACCCACACACTTTCTACGGCATCCGACGCACTCATTCTTGGGTCCCGCACCCTTTCTAGGGCGTACGGCGTACTCTTATTTGAGTCCCGCACACTTTCTACGGCGTCCGACGCACTCATTCTTGGGTCCCACACACTTTCTACGGCGTACGGCGTACTCTTATTTGAGTCCCGCACACTTTCTACGGCGTCCGGCACACTCTCATTTGGGTCCCGCACACTTTCTACGGCGTCCGGCGCACTGTTATTTGGGTTCCACACACTTTCTACGGCGTTCTGCGCACTCTCATTTGGGTCCCACACACTTTCTACGGCGTCCTGCGCACTCTCATTTGGGTCCCACACAGTTTCTACGGCGTCCAGCGCACTCTCATTTGGGTCCCGCACACTTTCTACGGCGTCCGGCGCACCGTTATTTGGGTCCCACACACTTTCTGAGGCGTCCGGCGCACTGTTATTTGGGTCCCACACACTTTCTACGGCGTCCTGCGCACTCTCATTTGGGTCCCACACACTTTCTACGGCGTCCTGCGCACTCTCATTTGGGTCCCACACAGTTTCTACGGCGTCCGGCGCACTGTTATTTGGGTCCCACACACTTTCTACGGCATTCTGCGCGCACCCATTTGGGTCCCACACACTTTCTACGGCGTCCTGCGCACACTCATTTGGGTCCCTCATACTTTCTACGGCGTCCTGCGCACACTCATTTGGGTCCCACACTTTCTACGGCGTCCGACGCACTGTTATTTGGGTCCCACACACTTTCTACGGCGCCCTGCGCACACTCATTTTGGTCCCACACACTTTCTGAGGCGTCCGGCGCACTGTTATTTGGGTCCCACACACTTTCTACGGCGTCCTGCGCACTCTCATTTGGGTCCCACACACTTTCTACGGCGTCCTGCGCACACTCATTTGGGTCCCACACTTTCTACGGCGTCCGACGTACTGTTATTTGGGTCCCACACAGTTTCTACGGCGTCCGGCGCACTGTTATTTGGGTCCCACACACTTTCTAGGGCGTACGGCGTACTCTTATTTGAGTCCCGCACACTTTCTACGGCGTCCGACGCACTCATTCTTGGGTCCCACACACTTTCTACGGCGTACGGCGTACTCTTATTTGAGTCCCGCACACTTTCTACGGCGTTCGGCACACTCTCATTTGGGTCCCGCACACTTTCTACGGCGTCCGGCGCACTGTTATTTGGGTCCCACACACTTTCTACGGCGTCCGGCGCACTGTTATTTGGGTCCCACACACTTTCCACAGCGTCCGGCGCACTCTCATTCGGGTCCCGCACACTTTCTACGGCGTCCTGCGCACACTCATTTGGGTCCCGCACACTTTCTACGGCGTCAGGCGCACTCTCAATTTAGACCCACACACTTTCTACGGCATCCGACGCACTCATTCTTGGGTCCCGCACCCTTTCTAGGGCGTACGGCGTACTCTTATTTGAGTCCCGCACACTTTCTACGGCGTCCGACGCACTCACTCTTGGGTCCCACACACTTTCTACGGCGTACGGCGTACTCTTATTTGAGTCCCGCACACTTTCTACGGCGTCCGGCACACTCTCATTTGGGTCCCGCACACTTTCTACGGCGTCCGGCGCACTGTTATTTGGGTTCCACACACTTTCTACGGCGTTCTGCGCACTCTCATTTGGGTCCCACACACTTTCTACGGCGTCCTGCGCACTCTCATTTGGGTCCCACACAGTTTCTATAGCGTCCAGCGCACTCTCATTTGGGTCCCGCACACTTTCTACGGCGTCCGGCGCACAGTTATTTGGGTCCCACACACTTTCGGGCGTCCGGCGCACTGTTATTTGGGTCCCACACACTTTCTACGGCGTCCTGCGCACTCTCATTTGGGTCCCACACACTTTCTACGGCGTCCTGCGCACTCTCATTTGGGTCCCACACAGTTTCTACGGCGTCCGGCGCACTGTTATTTGGGTCCCACACACTTTCTACGGCATTCTGCGCGCACCCATTTGGGTCCCACACACTTTCTACGGCGTCCTGCGCACACTCATTTGGGTCCCTCATACTTTCTACGGCGTCCTGCGCACACTCATTTGGGTCCCACACTTTCTACGGCGTCCGACGCACTGTTATTTGGGTCCCACACACTTTCTACGGCGCCCTGCGCACTCTCATTTTGGTCCCACACACTTTCTGAGGCGTCCGGCGCACTGTTATTTGGGTCCCACACACTTTCTACGGCGTCCTGCGCACTCTCATTTGGGTCCCACACACTTTCTACGGCGTCCTGCGCACACTCATTTGGGTCCCACACTTTCTACGGCGTCCGACGTACTGTTATTTGGGTCCCACACAGTTTCTACGGCGTCCGGCGCACTGTTATTTGGGTCCCACACACTTTCTACGGCATTCTGCGCGCACCCATTTGGGTCCCACACACTTTCTACGGCGTCCGGCGCACTGTTATTTGGGTCCCACACACTTTCTACGGCGTTCTGCGCCCTCTCATTTGGGTCCCACACACTTTCTACGGCGTCCTGCGCACTCTCATTTGGGTCGCACACAGTTTCTACGGCGTCCGGCGCACTGTTATTTGGGTCCCACACACTTTCTACGGCATTCTGCGCGCACCCATTTGGGTCCCACACACTTTCTACGGCGTCCTGCGCACACTCATTTGGGTCCTCATACTTTCTACGGCGTCCTGCGCACACTCATTTGGGTCCCACACTTTCTACGGCGTCCGACGCACTGTTATTTGGGTCCCACACACTTTCTACGGCGCGCTGCGCACTCTCATTTGGTCCCACACACTTTCTGAGGCGTCCGGCGCACTGTTATTTGGGTCCCACACACTTTCTACGGCGTCCTGCGCACTCTCATTTGGGTCCCACACACTTTCTACGGCGTCCTGCGCACTCTCATTTGGGTCCCGCACACTTTCTACGGCGTCCGGCGCACTGTTATTTGGGTCCCACACACTTTCCACAGCGTCCGGCGCACTCTCATTTGGGTCCCACACACTTTCTACGGCGTTCTGCGCCCTCTCATTTGGGTCCCACACACTTTCTACGGCGTCCTGCGCACTCTCATTTTGGTCCCACACACTTTCTACGGCATCCGACGCACTCATTCTTGGGTCCCGCACCCTTTCTAGGGCGTACGGCGTACTCTTATTTGAGTCCCGCACACTTTCTACGGCGTCCAGCGCACTCTCATTTAGGTCCCAGACACTTTCCACAGCGTCCGGCGCACTCTCATTTGGGTCCCGCACACTTTCTACGGCGTCCAGCGCACTCTCATTCAGGTCCCACACACTTTCTACGACGTCCGACGTACTCTCATTTGGGTCCCACACACTTTCTACGGCGTGCGGCTCACTCTCATTTAGGTCCCACACACTTTCTACGACGTCCGGCGCACTCTCATTTAGGTCCCACACACTTTCTACGGCGTCCGGCGCACTCTCATTTGGTTCCCGCACACTTTCTACGGCGTTCTGCGCGCACCCATTTGGGTCCCGCACACTTCCTACGGCGTCCTGCGCACACTCACTTGGGTCCCGCATACTTTCTACGGCGTCCGGCGCACTGTTGTTTGGGTCCCACACATTTTCTACGGCGTCCGACGCACTCTCGTTTGGGTCCCACACACTTTCTACGGCGTCCGACGCACTGTTATTTGGGTCCCACACATTTTCTACGGCGTCCTACGCACTCTCATTTGGGTCCCACACATTTTCTACGGCGTCCTACGCACTCTCATTTGGGTCCCACACACTTTCTACGGCGTCCGACGCACTCTCATTTGGGTCCCACACACTTTCTACGGCGTCCGACGCACTGTTATTTGGGTCCCACACACTTTCTACGGCGTTCTGCGCACACCCATTTGGGTCCCTCACACTGTCTACGGCGTCCGAAGCACTCTCATTTGAGTCCCACACACTTTCTACGGCGTTCTGCGCACACCCATTTGGGTCACAAGCACGCTCATGCCGATCATTTTTTCTGCAGGGCTAACGTAACCCTCCTTCGGAAATTTTCCAAGTGTCAGCCTGGATATGAGCACATCGTTATAGCCAACCATCATCTTTGCACAATTTCGACCTCCTCAGCCACTTCCCAGTGGCTTCTCGAAGAGAGCGGTGTGTGAATGACTGCATACCGCTCCTCTCCCCTTTTATACCCCGCATGTTATGAGCGTGTGTTATCGTTCGTTATCATGTTTTGTTCAAGAATGATTACGGTAGCCCTGCGGAAAAAATTATCGGCATGGGCGTGAATGTATTTGGATCCCGCAAACTTTCTACGGCGTCTTGCTCACTTCCACTTGGTCACCTCACAGTTTTTATGGCGTCCAACGTACTTTCATTTGGGTCGCGTACACTTTCTACGGCGTACTGCGCACACCCATTTGGGTCCCGCTCACTTTCTACGGCGTCCGACGCACTGTTATTTGGGTCCCACACACTTTCTACGGAGTCCGACGCACTGTTATTTGGGTCCCACACATTTTCTACGGCGTCCGACGCACTCTCATTTGGGTCCCACACACTTTCTACGGCGTCCGACGCACTCTTATTCGGGTCCCACACATTTTCTACGGCGTCCGACGCACTCTCATTTGGGTCCCACACACTTTTTACGGCGTCCGACGCACTCTCATTTGGGTCCCACACACTTTCTACGGCGCCCGACGCACTGTTATTTGGGTCCCACACATTTTCTACGGCGTCCTACGCACTCTCATTTGGGTCCCACACATTTTCGATGGCGTCCTACGCACTCTCATTTGGGTCCCGCACACTTTCTACGGCGTTCAACGCACCCTCATTTGGGTCCCACACATTTTCTACGGCGTCCGACGCACTCTCATTTGGGTCCCACACACTTTCTACGGCGTCCGACGCACTCTTATTCGGGTCCCACACATTTTCTACGGCGTCCGACGCACTCTCATTTGGGTCCCACACACTTTCTACGGCGTCCGACGCACTGTTATTTGGGTCCCACACACTTTCTACGGCGCGCTGCGCACTCTCATTTTGGTCCCACACACTTTCTGAGGCGTCCGGCGCACTGTTATTTGGGTCCCACACACTTTCTACGGCGTCCTGCGCACTCTCATTTGGGTCCCACACACTTTCTACGGCGTCCTGCGCACTCTCATTTGGGTCCCGCACACTTTCTACGGCGTCCGGCGCACTGTTATTTGGGTCCCACACACTTTCCACAGCGTCCGGCGCACTCTCATTTGGGTCCCGCACACTTTCTAAGGCGTCCTGCGCACACTCATTTGGGTCCCGCACACTTTCTACGGCGTCCGGCGCACTCTCAATTTAGACCCACACACTTTCTACGGCATCCGACGCACTCATTCTTGGGTCCCGCACCCTTTCTAGGGCGTACGGCGTACTCTTATTTGAGTCCCGCACACTTTCTACGGCGTCCAGCGCACTCTCATTTAGGTCCCAGACACTTTCCACAGCGTCCGGCGCACTCTCATTTGGGTCCCGCACACTTTCTACGGCGTCCAGCGCACTCTCATTCAGGTCCCACACACTTTCTACGACGTCCGACGTACTCTCATTTGGGTCCCACACACTTTCTACGGCGTGCGGCTCACTCTCATTTAGGTCCCACACACTTTCTACGACGTCCGGCGCACTCTCATTTAGGTCCCACACACTTTCTACGGCGTCCGGCGCACTCTCATTTGGTTCCCGCACACTTTCTACGGCGTTCTGCGCGCACCCATTTGGGTCCCGCACACTTCCTACGGCGTCCTGCGCACACTCACTTGGGTCCCGCATACTTTCTACGGCGTCCGGCGCACTGTTGTTTGGGTCCCACACATTTTCTACGGCGTCCGACGCACTCTCATTTGGGTCCCACACACTTTCTACGGCGTCCGACGCACTGTTATTTGGCTCCCACATTTTCTACGGCGTCCTACGCACTCTCATTTGGGTCCCACACATTTTCTACGGCGTCCTACGCACTCTCATTTGGGTCCCACACACTTTCTACGGCGTCCGACGCACTCTCATTTGGGTCCCACACACTTTCTACGGCGTCCGACGCACTGTTATTTGGGTCCCACACACTTTCTACGGCGTTCTGTGCACACCCATTTGGGTCCCTCACACTGTCTACGGCGTCCGAAGCACTCTCATTTGAGTCCCACACACTTTCTACGGCGTTCTGCGCACACCCATTTGGGTCACAAGCACGCTCATGCCGATCATTTTTTCTGCAGGGCTAACGTAACCCTCCTTCGGAAATTTTCCAAGTGTCAGCCTGGATATGAGCACATCGTTATAGCCAACCATCATCTTTGCACAATTTCGACCTCCTCAGCCACTTCCCAGTGGCTTCTCGAAGAGAGCGGTGTGTGAATGACTGCATACCGCTCCTCTCCCCTTTTATACCCCGCATGTTATGAGCGTGTGTTATCGTTCGTTATCATGTTATGTTCAAGAATGATTACGGTAGCCCTGCGGAAAAAATTATCGGCGTGGGCGTGAATGTATTTGGATCCCGCAAACTTTCTACGGCGTCTTGCTCACTTCCACTTGGTCACCTCACAGTTTTTATGGCGTCCAACGAACTTTCATTTGGGTCGCGTACACTTTCAACGGCGTACTGCGCACACCCATTTGGGTCCCGCTCACTTTCTACGACGTCCGACGCACTGTTATTTGGGTCCCACACTTTCTACGGAGTCCGACGCACTGTTATTTGGGTCCCACACATTTTCTACGGCGTCCGACGCACTCTCATTTGGGTCCCACACACTTTCTACGGC